>VDFB02259918.1:0-24489 GCA_007258455.2 Sequoia sempervirens
TGTCAACATTTTAACAATCGAAAAATTCATGTTTCAAATGTCAGCTAGATTGGAATTTAATTTGTGGAAAATTGAATAAATGCCTATAAATACCTAGTTATTACATCATTTAAATCTAAAAAAATATTAAGCAAGAATTATTGTCAAGAGCAGTAAAGAGCAACATTTCAATGATTTTTTGCATGTTCATATTATCATTGTTTATGAAGGATAACTCATTGTTTATCATGTCAAATCCTAAGTGAGTTTTTGCATGTTCATGCTTGAGATGGATCTTTCTTAGGGTCAATACCTGGCATATCTAAATAAGTCCAAGTAAAAACTTTAGGAAAATCATGTAATAATGTTGCATGATCTTCTTGTTCATCATCATGAAGACACTTTCCAAATTGAAGTACTTTATACTCATTGGATCGATCCATTGGTATGTTTATGGTGTCTCCTACAAGTAACACATTTCAATTTGAAATATCAAGAATTGTTTGAGATTCATCTTTTTCATCATCGCATGCTTTAGTTTCTTCTCCAAAGTATCCCTTAGCTTTTAAACAATAGGTAAATCTATTATTATGATGATGACTTGGAAAAGTATCATACACTCCCAAAAATTCTGCTAGGGATTCATCATTTTGAAATATGTCCAGTGGCATATCATTGCTTGCCATATCTATCATTTCAAAATGCACCAAGTTTAGAGTTGTCTTAGAGTAATCTTCCATGATAACATTGGCATTAAGTGAAGGTAGATCTTTGATTCTTTCATTTCGTTTGAAGGGAAATAGCAAAGACCTCTTGTTGTTTCTTATGTATTAAGCTCTATAGGAACATGAATACCTTGTTCTTTCACTCCACACCCTTTTCCATTATAGCCAAACTGTTTCAAGAGTTGTTACCCTCTTCCATAAATGGCATCAATCTCCTTCAAGGAAGGAGGTTTCTCATAATCTCTTTCATCATAATTAGATGTGTAATTCATGTTTTCCTCTATACCAAAAGTTGTGGATTCTTGTGTTTTGGATGTTTCAATGAGAGATTGTGTTAGTACCATTACAGCTTCCTTATCTTTCTCTTTTTCTAGTTTTCATTACATAATCTTGTATTCCCCAATGAATGTAGGTGTGAAATCTAATGAGCCCCAATCATCCTCCAAAAAATTTGTTACTAATGAAAGACATTCCTCTTTATCTTTAGGTTGTAGAGCTTCCACTTTTATAGTTGGAGTCAATTTGTTCTTTGAGAGTTTTTCATCCCTATGTCAATTTGTAAGCAATTTTCAGATTTTGGATAATGTTTTATCATGTAAACGTTATTATTGTAAGTGTATTTCATTAAACGATGAAGCGTTGAAGGCACTCCATTCATTTCATTAATCCATGGTCTACCCAAGAGAAAATTATATGAAAGATCATGGCGCATGATGATGACAATCAGGGGAGGTCTTTACTACAAACAACACAATTTCAAACAATACAACTTGTCAAGTCACCAAAACTTCAAATTCTCTCTATCTCACCAAATCTATACAATTCCTTGTAACACTACAATTTGGGTAAATCAAGTACAACTTTTTGAAGAAATCCTCTCAAACCAAGACCAGCACCAATTCAAAGACCCATCAGGGCCCACAACAACATACCACAAACACTTAATAGGTTTATTTTCTTCCACTTCTTCAAATCAGGCTTCCAACGCTGACCAAGACCTCAAAATAGATCTCTTTTCCAAAGAAACATGTCTCAAACCCTCTTCCAAACTTCTAAAATCATTAGGGAAGCAATTAACAGGTTACAAAACCTAAGAATCCACCATTTTATCAAGAGATCATGATTCCAAAGCACCAATTCTTAAAAATCTCCTTTTTTGCAAATAACCTGGGGTTTTATTGAAAATCTAACTTATAGGCTTGCTCCAGCCCTACAACCACTTCCAACACCTTTAAAAATCCCTGCACAAACTCACTCAATCAAGAAAACTTGCTGCCCCAACCAAATTTACACAATTCAATATTCAAACCTCACAAATTCATTAGGAAAACACACTTTTCCCTCTTAGGGCTTCATGCCCAACTCTCCATTTGGCCTCCCCTGCACCCAAACAATATGATCACACCTAAAACTAATAGAATCCACCCATTCCACCTCGAGGTACAGTCTTCACAAAAGGTGGAATGGGTCCATTTTGAAATTTAACTCAACAAAACCCTTAAAATTGTTCTACATAGGCAGAATTAGTAAAAACTCCTAAACTTTCTCTAAATTCAATAAAACTACTCCAAACTTGAAATATTTGAAAGTAAATTCACCCTACTTCAACTTCCAAATTAAATCATAGCAAGATGGGGTGTGTACAAGCTGTACAATTCTCTGAAATATCACTGTACAGAAGAAAAACTTAGAAATTTAAGGGAAATTTATACTTTATTGATTCAAAACTTCTACAAACTTCAAGCCATCAACCTCCACAATGAGTCTACAATCTTATTTATACTTATTCCCTCCTAAAATCACTATCCCAACTGCCTAAACTATCTTTTGAAATAACATGACCATTGGACTTCTAACAAATTGCAAAATTTGCAACTTTACAACATTTCAAATATGACAACTTTTCATCTTTTGCAATTTTTCCCAATTCAAACCACCTAATCACCTAATAACCTCTACCATGACTCTTTACAACACAAAAAATGGCCAACATGGCCTTATTTGAACAAAAGACTTCAAATCCTAAAGTCTACTCAACATCAACTTGGAGTGACAATTTTTTCTCAAAGGTGCTCCTGCACCACATGACATGGATAGGAGCTTGTAACATAACCTTACCAACTTTGATAGGTAATGTTATCACACCAAGCGGTTGCTTTCCTACATTGTCAAAACCATGAATAGACAAAGAATTTGGTTGAATTTTAGTCTTATCCACCCCAATTCTATCCAAAATATTTACACTACAAACATTAAGCCTTTAACCATTATTAATAAGAGTATGCCTAATCCCCGCCTTGTTGATAACAACCAATATCATCAAAGCTTCATTTTTTTTGTGTTTCTAGAGGAGGTAATTCACTTTGATGGAAGATAATATCTACATTAACTGAATTCATACCCTCAATTAAGGTTGCTACATCATTTTCTTGCACACTAAGAGGGACCACAACTTTTTGCAAAGCATTTTGAGGCATGCCATGGTAAGTAGATGATGTTTGAATTAGGTCCCACAAGGAAATCTTAGTAGAAGTGAACGAAGTTGTTCCACAAGATCATACTCATTTCCACTATGTTGAGATAAATGAGGGGCACTGGGCAAAATAGGTTGTGGGAGTGGGATCGACGAAGGAATGGTTTGTGTTTATCTTGGTTGCTTGTTATTCCTTGTGTTATATGTACGAGAAACTCTGTGGTAACTTGGTTGCTATGATACATGATTACTAGTGAGTTGTTTTATAAAGTTTAAGATGTGACCTTGAGGTTTTTGTTTGTTTTGAGGTGGTCTTATGATAAGCACGGGTTTGGTTTGGACTTTAGGTTGTTATGTAGGTGGGTAAATGATAAGTTGAGGTGTGATTGCATTCATTGTTCATTGTTGTGTGGTAATGGTGCAAGCCTTAGTGGATGAGTTTAATGAGATGAAGTCCTTGAGGGATTCATCTAACATATCAAAGTCATCACAGCTAAAGGGCTTGATAGGTATACAATGCACTTTTGGAAAGAGATTTGACATGATAAGATGACTATCCTTTCTCCAAGATTAATCATTAAATTTCAATTTCAGTTTATAGTCACATGTGTTAAGGCTAACTAGGATGGAAAACAAATTTATAGACTTGATCAAAGTACAAATTTGGAAACTAGGTTCCAGATTGGAAAACGAACATGTATCAATCTATTTTGGAAATCTCAAGTAGGTTTATGGAGGACTAGAACACCCTATGGCATATGTGTCCTAGTAGGGCTCTTTCCAAATTTTAGTTTCAGAGGCACTAGTGATAGAAACTAGCTCTATGACACTACGTAAACCTAGATTTTGAATTGATTTTATTACTATTTTGTGAGTTTTTGAATTATGCAATATATTGCAACAACATAGGGCTTTGAATTTTTGCAAAAATGAAACTAATCTATCCAAATTATGTAACGCTTCAGAAAATATTAAAAAAAATCCTACACCTCTAATAATTTCTAGTACTGAAATGCAAAATTCTTCCAAAATTTGTAACAAGCTAAGAAAAATGATACCTTTCTTTAAAATGCAATAACACTTTTTCATGATTTCAAAATAGACATTTGCAAGTAGAAACAAACTAAAAATACAAAGACAAAGCCCTGTGCAAAAGTTTTCTAAGCCACCAGTGGTAGAATAGAGATGCCCTAGGGCATCTAAGTCCCTGATAGGGATTCTAAAAAATGAAAAATTGATTTTTTAGATTTTTTTTCAAGGATGTTGTTTCTATCTACAAATAGGTTTGATATTGACTGTTTTTACAAAAAAAAACCCAATTGAAGACAATGTAACTCAAATGTAAATGTTTGAACAAGAAATGCCAATTATGAATGTAATTTTGAATGTAAACCTGACCTAAATGACTAATATGAACCCTAATGTAACCTATGATACAAAATGATATGCAATTTTTTTTTTTTTTATGACTTTTCATAATGCAAAAAATGAAACCCTAAATGAGAAATGCAAAACAATGCAATGCAATACCTAGATCTAGGGTACTTCATATTTCAGAAGGTTTATTATGCCAAAATGTCAAGCTCACCAAAATGTAACATTAGAAAAAGGGGAACCTTTACTTGTTTAATGTCTAAAACCTAGGATTGATTTTGCTCATTTTTCAAAGGTACATTAGGATGCAAGTCAACAAGGCATTTAGATTAACTTTCAACCATGAAGGTGAGTTAATAAGACTTGTATTTAATCCTTTTGAGCCTTAGAAATGGACTGGAATTGATTTGTTATGATTAATCTAATTCAAATATGTACCCTAATATTAAAATTGCAATATTCCAATGATCAACAAACCGAAACAACAACTTCCAGGCTGATTTGGAAAGCATTAAGTGATGTGTACCTATCACAAAAATTTGGATCTAGAATGAAATGGAGAGTTTCCCAAGGGCGTATGGGTCCTTGTAGGCCTTTTTTGAAACTTCAAATTTGATCTTGTAGCTCTTTGTATGCTCTTTGATGTCTACCCTATAAATAATCCAACAATTGATAAACTGAAACAGTCAATTGCAAGCAGATCTGGGAAGTGCAAAGGACTATGTACCTACCCAAAAAAGTTGGTATTGATCTGAATACAAGGATAGAGTTTCCCTAAGGCATATGAGTCCTTGTACGTACCTTTCCTGCTTTGTTTTTTAGGTCCTTTGATGACAACTATGAGATCTTTATTTCTGCTTACAAAGTTGTCAAAACACTATTGGATAATTCTATAGGTGAGTTTTCGTGAGTTGACAAGGTGTATAGCTTCAAATGCAATAATGAACAATTTATCTTCAAACTTCCTCTAATCCTCTTCAAACCTGAAACCTACACATTCAAAGAGAGGGAAAGGGTTGTGCCATTTAGGGACTTTCCTTAGTTAAACCCCATGTTAGTGTTTTCACTTCCACAATGGCAATGTCAATAATAAAAATGGATAAAAGATAGGAAGGAATGATGAAATCACAAAGTGCTGCAACTCACCACCCTTCAATGGTTTTAATGAAGGACTGAAGTCATACACATCACCTCAAGGTCTTGGATCTTGTTTTCTTGAATACTTAAAATTGCTTGGAGGCCTACAACAAGGGTTAGCCTTCACAAAATAATGATAATATGACAATATGAACTCACATACACTTTGACATGATACTTGGATCTTGAATTGCTATAATAAATCACTCAAATGCTACTCTTGACTTGCTCTTAAATGCTCTTAATATTCACCTCTTGCTAGGTGATTTCACTTAGATTTCAAATGATTCAATAACAAGGTATTTATAGGCATTTCTCTAATTTTCCGAAAATTAAATCCCAATAGTCGATATTTGCAATTTGAATTTGGAATGTTAAAATGTCAACACCAACATATTCAAAATTGGTCCCCAACAAAATAAGGGGACCTATATGCCCTAGGGTGAATGGGTCATTGCCCTATTTTCTAAGACATTAAGTGTCGGAGGAAAAATATTAATTAAATGTATTTGTTCAATGCTTGCAGTTTCTCAAAAAGTGGTATAAATGGGCTATAGAATGTATAATTTAGGAAATTAGGGACCCAATTAAGCTCAATAATTTAGGGGGGACAAAACATAGGGTGAAATTGTCAACTTGGTGACAATTTACGACACTACACCAACACTTTACTCTGCTCTTTCCAAGGGTTTTAGAATGTCCTTTAGACTTGTCCCTCTTATTTTCCTCTTTAGGCCCTTTCTCTTTGGACCCACCCCACACATCCAAGACATCTTGGGAGCCAACATTCATGGAATTTCTACTCATCTCCTCTAATAGTAATATGGAAATTATGTGTCAATCTTTGGTTTTGCATTGCCACTACTTATGGCAATAATTAGATTTTCCCAAGATTCATGCAAAGAACAAAGAAAAAAGATACATTTATCTTCATCTTCTATTTTAAGATCAATGGATGAAAGCTAACTTATAGTCAAATTAAAAGCATTTAAATTATCCACAATAGAGTAACCATATTTCATTTTTAAATAATTTATAATCATCTTTTGAGATATAATTTGTTATACAAACTTTCAGTTTGATATATATCACCTATCCTTCTCCACAACTTATATGTGGTGTCTTCAATGGAGACATTCAAAAGGACAGAATCTGTAAGACACAACCGAATGGTTCCTTGTGCCTTCTTGTCTAACTTTTTAAAATCTTCATCAAATATTGTAGTTGGTTTACTTTCATGTGAACCACTAATCTCTCTCTTTAAGGAAATCATCCATCTTTAATTTCCACATCATGTAACCCAATCCATTGAACTTATCAATATCCTAATGAGAGGTAGAAGCCATGGTATACAATCTTCTTGAAAATATGCAATATACCACAAAAATAAAAGCTTCCACTACAGCCAAAAAACCTTCAACACTTAAGAGAAAGTCATTAGCTCTAATACCAAATGTTTAAAACAAAGTGAAACTAAGCTACAATATTAACTTATGTATATGAATTCAAATCTGAAAATAAGATTACCAAATCACATTATATGTGTGTGTGTGTGTGATTGCACATTCATCATAATAGAAAAATCGGCAAACAAATATGACACCAGATTTACGTGGAAAAACTCTTTTGAGAAAAAACTCCACATAAGAAAAAAGGGCAAGTATATTATTAATCTTCACAAGAGAGATACACCATAATACACTTCATTTTTTATCTCTTACAACTCAAATGCTCTCATACACCTAAAAATAACACAACATCAAACTACCATTTCATGACTCCAATATATAGAACTTGTGGGAGCCAAAATCACAATGTTGAATTGAAATAAGAGGTGCCAAAACCACATGCAAAAACCCACGTCCCTTTATTGAAAGACCAAGAGTCATGATAAAATATTTTTTTTTAAATGCACACAAGGCTCCAACATGGGCCCCTAACCCATAGCCTCTTCATCTTTTTCCTTTCAGGACGCTCTGATGACTATTCAGCTTCCAAATAGCACACCAATAGACACGTGTTTCCCTCTAAACTTGGGTGCCCCACTCAAGACCTTTCTCATTCCCATGTGGACACCTAGGAGAGATAATTTTTCCTCAAGTGATGTGTAACCTCTGCTAACAGTAAATTTCCTCTTGAAAATATAATTACAATACGTCAATATTAAATAAATTTTTCTCATGTCCCCTAGGACACTTTCCAATATACATGGAGACATAAAAAATGACATAAGTTTGCAAGGTTAATGTCACCTAACCTAACATGCATGACCTCATTTCTTCCTTTTTAGGTTCCTTACAAATTACCCACTCCTTTGTGTTGGACTGTGAGCCTTTGTGTGAAAGCACCTAGTCAACAATTTAATTAATTGAGGCTTTATATCTTCCAATTGACTTACCTCTTGAGGGGGTAATCCTAGTGTTTGGATGTCATTCCCACATGCTTTTGGATGTTGGTTGTCACCTTGGGGTTTGAAATGAAGCAAATTGTTGTTTTCATTCCAATCCTTGTGTCTATGAGAGACTAGAATTGTGGATTGGTGTCTAATCCCCATCTTAGAGGAAATTCTACCTTCTCGTGTGAGTGTCATGGTGACTTTCTCACATAACATGTTTAATCCTTCTACCTATGTCGTCATGCTTGGTGCATTGGTGTTGCATGCCTCAAGTGTTGTCATGTTTTGTCATGGCATCTTGAGTGTATAAGCATGTAATGTGGCCTATTCATTTTGCATTTACGTCATGAAAATTTTATTTGTCGCAATACAATTTTCAATAATGAACACTTTTCTTAGCATCATCCTTGTTATGCATCCTATGAAGGGAATTTCTCTTTTCTTGCACTACAAATGAAACTTGGGGTCCATTAGAAAAGTTATGCTCAGAAAAAGGAAGCTTATAGGGGCAAATATCAAGAGAGACAAATGTGATGATAAGAGAAAGAGTTGTCTTGAAAATTCCTACAAGTGTTTAAGGAACCTTATAGTGGCATTAGGGAATGTGAGCCTTTCAACAGATCCACATCTCAATTATGAAGGAACCTCACAATGTCATGCAAGTGATATGTCATTGAGACTATTCCACTAGGTATAGGTGGATAAAATGGTGATTATCTTATCTCTCAAATGTCACAATTATAGTTATTTGTGCCCCATGCCTTGAGAGGTTGTAAAAACCAATCCTACCAAAGTCAGCCACCTATTTGCTTGATTATCAATGATGAGCTCTTCAAGGGCTTTGATTGCCTTGTTCACAAGGAAGTTAGTCAATCCATTGGCTTCTCTAAAGTTGTGTCTGACAATGAATGAGTCCAAATTATCCAATAGAGACCAAACCAAATTGAGGATGCTTTAAATTTAGAGCTTTTGTTTCTAATGACATTTAAGATGATCATTGAGTCACCCTCAATGAAGAGATTCTTGTAACCAACCTTGAAAGTCACAGTCCCAATAGGAGAGCACATGACTTTACCTTGTTATTTGTGCCTAGAGGCCATTTCTAAGATGCCCCTAAAACAATTTGACCCAATGAATCTCTAAAGATGCAACAAGTCTTAGATTTGGCCTAGGTTACCTCAAAAGGCACCATCAAAGTTCAATTTCTATGGGAGGAGGAATCCACTTAGCAGTGTTCCTTATCTTTGCTGAAGATTCAACTCTTTGGGCCCATACATGGGGACAAGGAACGGAACCTTATATTCGTATTCCTTTACATCTTCCTAAACAGTCCTTCACATGACCTTTTCACCTACTCTAAGAAACAAAAGTTCGCAAAAACTTGTATGCCTAAAATTCTACCTGTAACTATTGTTTTATGATCCATAAACCTTCCCTCAATGCATGCATCTCAGATTTTTGTTGGCGTCACATGCCACAAGGGAAACATGCAGTTGTAGGAGCTGTGTTGGTGACACAAGAAAAGTTAGCAAAGTTAGTAGCTTTATCAAAGGTGGAATGCCATTTTGCTGATGTAGCCTAAGCTCCTTTATTACTTGTATCAACAACCAAGCTTCAATTTTTTATATCTCAATCAGCTTTTTTTATATGGAAGATGGCTAATCATCTATCCTTCTCATGTAATATATGCACCATAAGCATGTTTTAATTTCAATTTCCTCTTTAGAATGACCATGTTGGCTATCTCAACCCATTTAGAGCTTGGCTAGTCTTGTTGATCTCTCTATTGGATTTTAAATCAGAAATGCTAGGAGCTATCAATATGATTTTTGAAGAAAAAAATTGGAGAAAGCCTCCATAGATCGGATCAACCTGTCCATTAACATTATTCAACCATCTGCACATACTTTTTCTCGCTGTCAAGATCATGAGACTGACCTTTCTGTTACATCATCCGGAAATTTTACATAGGGAAAAACTCTAAAATGTCATTACCAAAATCATGCACATTCAATTGCAAACATCCTATTCCAGTGCAATATTTGTTGTGTCAATAGAAATCAACATATCCTATTTCAGTATAATATTTGTTGTGTCAAAAGAAATCACATACTTTCAGAAGATAAGCTTAATATTTTCTTGAAACAACAATGCGTATTGTTATTTTCAAATTAGCATACCTAGTAATCTCAGAACTATTTTTTCAGTCATATATTTTTGACATACAGATATTATTTTCAACTTGATTGTTCTAACTTATGGATTAAAATTAGGTAGTCAAATTGAAAGAGAAAACTATTAGGGACAAGTTGGCAGAGAAAACTATTAGAGACAAGTTGGTCGGAGCAAGCTAGAGATTTCAGAGCTAATAGAAGCACATCAAAATCCATCATGAAATGTTTCTTTTATGATCTTAGGACTTGAAGTCAAATAGATGAAATCACAAGTAGCGGATAGAATCAAGTAGACATGGAAATTGAGATCAGAAAGCCTTATTGCATTTGCATTGTTGTTGTGAGATTTGTTTTCCGTAACATCAAATCTTATTTCCAAAATTCAAAATTTTTTGAAAGAAAATGAATGCGCGTATGATTCAATAATATAGAAAGTAAAGAACATTTTTAAGGTCAGCGCCATGGTGCCAAGTGAGAAATCAATTTTGGTGTATGAGATTGTTTTTACATGTAGCAACAAGTTGTGCACACCCTACCCCAATTTGGATTCAAATTTGCGCTTCCTCTATGGAGTGTACACACACCTTCAGCGTCAGGTCCATTCAGGTTGCACAGCACAGATAGATAAGAATACAGTGTGCTAGCAAAAATTATCTTGTCAATAAAGAGGTAAAACCTGAGGAAGTTCAGAAAAGTTCCTGATGATATAAGTAGGTTTCACAAGTCCATGTGGGGAGTAATCTATACCACGAACATTAACCCACACGGTTGCCAGATAGCCAGCATTTATACCACCCTGAAACAAAGAAATATCAGCACAAGTAATGACAGGGAGGAAATTGATTAGGAAAAACAGTATAGATACCCATCACTGTTCATCTGGAAATGGATATTAGATACAAGCAGCCTCGAGAGAAACGGAAGTATAGACTAAAAATGAGATGGATCAACTTTTAACCCTCAAATCCCAGCAATTGAAGGATCAAATCAAAGGAGCTATTTCTCTGAGAAAAGCAGTTGCTGGATTTAATGCCAGTATTCAAAATCTTTAACTTGATTTTTTGTTACTAAACAGGCAGAAGGACAAAACCTGAATATCCATTTTTAAGCTATCTCCAACCATAACGGACTCCTCTGGTCTGGTTCCCACAAGCTCACAGGCTTTCAGAAAGATGCTTTTATGGGGTTTCTGATGAACCTCCTCTGTAAATATAAAATGAATGCTTCAGTTCATTAGTTTATTTTGGTTTCACTTATGCAAGGGGCATAACCTATAATTGTGAGATACTCGTAATTTGATGTTATGTGTGAACCATCGGTCACAAGAAAGGAATCAATATAAAACAGGAAGGGGTAAAAGGAAAAGTTATTATGCACATTTTCAAGTATTTGAATTACCTCCACCAACAAGAATTGTGTTGAAAATCTCATCTGCATGGCAAGCTGAAAGTTTTGCCCGCTGAACCTGAAAATTAGTCAGACTACAAAAATGAAAACAAGCATAAAAGGAAAAAAAGCAAATATAGGATACTTCTAAAGTTATGGTTATCAATGTAGAGATTTGATTGCACCTTTGGATGCCCATTAGTTATGATGCCCACTTTAATTCCCTTGAGTTTTATTCTTTGGACAATCTGCATCCATAAGGATTTTTAGTAAGAAATTATATTTTATCCGAGGCATCTCACCATGTTTGTATCCATCTGGCATCCAAATTAAGCTTATTAACTATAATTTTACACCAAGGCCACATCAGGAAAGATTAAAAGAGCAATCACTTAGGCAACCTAACATTTGAAATAGAATGCTAAAATGTGATTTAAATGCTAAATCAAACCAAAAAATATTGAATGTTCTTCCCCAAAAACAAAGTCTGTCCACAAAACCATTTCCTCTGCAGTGAAGCTTACAATTGTCTTTGGCTATCTAGATATTCTACACCAATTTGTATGGCTTAAGTGTTTGTAGCTCTTGGTGCATAAATAATTATGATGTAGTTATTATGTCAAATTTATGTAACTATCTTTTCTGGCAATAAAATATATTATTCGCCTAGCAAAAACAGCATCCCTGTCCAGGAATAATTTAAAGCATTCCACAGCTTACTAGTTGCCTAGCGGTTTTTTAACTCCAAAAAAAATACTTTAAGCTCAAAATATCCATCCAGTGGAGAACTTGGAAATGCAACTCATGTAAATTGAATCTTCTCTTGTTCTAAATTTCAAAGCGGACCATTTCTTGACAAACTTTTCAAATCTAAGATTTATTTGCTAGAAGGATTGCAGTAAAAGTCCAAGATTAGAAATTCAAACTGTACATTTTTTGTCAGAAATCTTTTTATCAGATAGAAAAGTTTACATGAAGTTTCCTTAAACTGTGCATTCTGCTGGTTTTCAGAATTGCAAAAAAAAATGACTAGGCCTGTCTGTCATTGGACAGGGCTTGTTCTGAAATGTAAAACCCACAAATTCCAAATCTTCAAGTTAAGAAAGTTCACCTAGTTCATGGGCTGATTGTAAAGATATATGAGGCCAAAGTTTCCAATCATTTCATTGTGAGGCAGGCAGAGAAAAATCGGTAATTCTGCAACTTGGGGCGTATCCAGTGATCCACTTTACTCAAATGACCAATTACTCTATGCAGAAAAAGAAACATATCCTCTAATGTGTCCATAACAAGACAAAATTCAAGCCATAGAAGCAAAGCATTTGTGTATAGTTAAAATCATAATGCTTTGTTATGTCCCCTTTTTTAAAATTAAGCCAAGTTAAAATCCAAAACGTTTATCATAAATTTTCTGTGCGGTTTGGAAATTTTCAGAGTTCCATGGGGATGCATCCCCCCTACAAAAGCAGGAGTCTCCAAGATGGGGACGTCCTCGAGACGCTAGGATGCCTAGGGAACGTCCGCCCGCCATCCCTCCACCACCCCCAAGTCTCCTCCATCATCTCCAAGACGTTGAGGAGGCGTCTCCCAGACGTTTCTTCCTCAGGAAAAGCCACAAGGGACTCTGGCGACATCGCCGAGACTCATAGACATCCCTTGACACCCCAGGGGATGCCACGAAGACTTCCACAGTGGAAAGAGTTACTTTGTTGATTTTTTTTAAAAAGAAAAAGAAAAAAGGTCACTTCAAAGACCTAACCCTAAACCTAACTCAACCCCAACGCCCAAGGCCTCTCAAAAAAGTTATAAGAGAGATATACTGTCTCATTCTTATTCACAAACTCATTCAAAATCAGTGGCTACAGTTTGAAGAGGAAGAGTGAAGTTTGAGTTTGAGCTGCAAGGAAACTTAGGAGCAAGCTTAAGAGAGAGCAAGCCAAAAGGAGCTTCTTCATTCTTGCAAGAGGAAGAGGGCAGCAAGATTAAAGGTAGGCATTTGCCATTCTTTCAAAACATTTTTTTTTTTTTGTTCATTGGTCATTCAAGAATCAAATTTCAAATTGTTCATTGCACATTGCAGCTGTTAGAACTTAGAAATCATGATTTTTTCATTTAAATTTATGAATGATTGTCATTGAAAGGCAAAAGCTCAACATTGAAACTTAAAAGTTTAAAACCCCTTTGTTAGTGTAATGTCCCCTTCTCGAACATGACTTCTTCTATTTGACCGTTGGCCTATTCTGGAGACCCGTAGGCTTCTCGGTGGTGAAATTAGGGTTTCTTGGTTGGTGGTTTCTTGTGCTCACGGATTGGTGATTGAACTGCGGATTCCTTCTGGGTTTTTCGTGAGCTTTTCGGTGATGTGTTCTTCTTGGCATTCTGAGCACTTTCACGAATTTACTATTTTTAGTAAATTCTATTTCTGGCAGTGGTCCTGTTGGCTTCGGCACGGTTGGCTCTCATCTTCAGACATTTCAGTTGGTTTGATCAATCTTAACCTTGGGAAGCATTTTTGGTGAGATTTGTCCAGTTGATTTAAAATGCTATATTTTAAAGTTATATTTTAATAATGTAACCCCTTGGTCTAGTGAAAACAACTTAAGTTGTTCTTAAAAGGGGACTTTGAGGGGTGGCGCCTCATGAAGGTATTTTTATATTTCCTTAAGGTTCAAAATCACTTGCTTGAAAGGTACGCCCATCTTTGGTGAGAGATTATTTTAAATTAAAAAGTCAAAATTGCTTAAGACAAAAGGGACGCCACCTTTGGAGGGAAAAGGAGTTACTCAAAATTTGAAAAGCAAGGTTTCTAGAAGCTTCTGGAAAGTCATCACAAGTCTTTAAAAGGAGGTCTTGGTCTTCATTTTCATCATCCAACATCTTGAGTAAAGTTATGCTGCCGAAATGGTGAGAGGATTGCTTCGAGGAATGAATGTCTCCTAGTTAGGCTCAACTTCGTGCTTGTGAGACAGCACCTAGTGGAGAGATTTACTTGTTTGAGTGCATTTTGTAGTGAGGATTGCTTTGTTGTGAGTTAGTTGCAATTGTAGTTCAGTTATTTGCATTTTCATGTTATTTTCTGGAGTTGCTGAGAACATAGCTGATTGTAGTTTTCACTCATATTTCAAAAATACAAAAAGATATCATTTTGGGTGTTGTTCCCTTCTTCTTGTATAGGTAGGGCGCCATCTTCAGCCAAGTTTCATAATTTTTAAGCAAGTGCTGATTTTTCTAGAAGAAAATCGCCCTTCTCAAGGGGCCGTACCTTTTGTACTTGCATTGGGATTTGTGAAAAATTAAATACTGCAGTTTGAGTCTGTTTTTTGGTTCTTACTTGGGCGCCTTGGTCTTAGAAAGCTATTGCATTTTGTTTGGGGTCGTTTGGTTGAGAATTGAGGGAGCTGTGATCATTTCAATTGAATTTTGTGTTGCTGGTTATCAGTTTCAGACCTTGTTACAGTCATATCAGTTTGCATTTAGGGTGGTTTTTTGAGTTGAGTGGGTGTTAGAAGGCTTTGGAAAACATTGAGGAAGGCACCATTATCCTTGCTATGATTAAAGGGCTCTAATTACTTGTTATTGCAGGCATTCTTCAACATATTGTAAGCTGAACAGTAGTACTGTCAGCATCTTTATTATTCTTGCAATTTCAATGTTTGTAACTGCCCACTGAATAAGTGGAAGAGGTTGGCTTGCCGCCTGTTTACTTATTTGAATTGTAATTTCATAAGTCTCCGCCATATGGTCGCCTCTTATCCATCATGGATTGCGTAGCACATACTTGGTGTTGAGTTAATTTTCAGTATTGCAATAGATAGGGATCCTCTGACCGTATGCTCGTCGTTCGCCGACGCATCTCTTGGTTAGAGTTCTTGTTCTCAGCATTTCCTTTAAGATCCTCTGACCAATGCTCACACCTTGCCCACATCGGAATCTTGGTGTACATTCTGGTTAGAGTTGCTTTCAGCATCGTTTTTGGTTTATGAGCTAACCTTAATAGGCGCTTGTTAATTGTAACTTGCATTTGTAAAAATCGAAAAAAATTTGGCTCGGTATATTTCAGTTAGAAAATTAGAAAATTTGAAATCATGATTTCCATTGCTGTTTTTAGTTTCAATGTTCAAAACTTCAATGTCTACTTCAAAACTCATTGCAATGTTTTTAATTTCACAAATTTGAAATTAATAAACTATGACAGCAGCATATAGGTTTTCTAATTTACTTTTTTAACATTGTTTTTGGCAGCATCATTATCATAATGAGTTCTTACAGCATTAGTGAGGATGAGGGTCAAGAGATTGAAGTAAAAATTCAAAGTGAAAATGAATCATTTGATGATCCTGGCATAGAAGGAGTTGGGGGCTGACTATGGGTCTAATACTCAAACTGAAACAAGTTCTATTGGGAGTTGAAGTTATGGCTGCCCTTTTCAAATCCTCAAAAAATGGGCCAAGGATCTCTTTGATCCAAAATCACCTTTAAAACAGTTTGCATCTAAGGTACCAACAAAGCCTAGGACAGTTGGGGACACTAGAAAGTGGAAGTGCCACATGTGTAATCTTGAATGGTTTGGCAGCATTACTAGAACTAATGCTCACTTCCTTCTTTTTTGAGGCAAAGGTGTAGATGTATGCAAAAAGGTGGAAAGGAACTTGAAGTACAGGTCTGAAATATTAAAATTATGGGGTTGTAATGAAGATGAAGTATCTGTATTTGCTACTTTGCCACAAAGGAGTAGGGGTAATCAGATTTCTACAGTTTCTACTTCTACTTTGCAGAGTCTAAGGCCACTGAATCCATCCAGTTCAAGTACAACAGAGCCTATGGGAAACATAAGATGGCTAGTCCATCTTCACAACCATTGGCAAATTTATTCAATGTACAAGCAAAGGATGAGCCAGATGATGCCATTGGAAAATTCTTCTTTGCCAATGGCATTCCATTCCATGTGGCTCGCTCTCCTTATTATAAGGAAGTTGTGTCAAAGATAATAAGGGCAAGACCATCATATGTGCCACCAGGGGAGACTAAATTGAGGACAACAATCTTGGATCAGAACCATTCCAAGATTAATATTTTGATGGAGAAGATGAAGAGAACCTGGGTCACAAGTGGATGTAGCATAGTCATGGATGGGTGGACAGATATTAGGCATTGTCCACTCATCAATATCATGGTTACATCTTCAACAGGTCCTTATTTCCTTAGGGCTATTGATTGTTCAAGGCATAACAAGGATGTTCATTATTAGTTCTAGATCCTCAAGGATGCAATAGAGGAGGTTGGGCCACAAAATGTGGTGCAAGTAGTGACAGATGCGGTCCATGTGTGCAGAGTTGCAGGGAAGTTGATTGAGGTAGCCTATAGACATACTTGGTGGTCTCCTTGTTGTGTGCACGCCATGAATAATGCACTTAAGGAGATGGGTAAAATCAGCTGGATCAAAACAATTGTCAGTGATGCTAGAGGTGTGAGAAGTTTATCTATAACCACCACACTTCACATGCACTCTTCAGGGCTTTCTCCAAGAAGGAATTTCTGAAACCTATAGAGACTCAGTATGCATCATCCTTTATTCTCTTGGAGAGGATTCTTGAGTTGCAAGAGGCATTGCAACTAATGGTAATGACAGCAAAATAGAACTGGTGGCCTAAGTCGAAGACACGGCAAGGGTTGAGGGTGAAAGAGGTGGTGAAGAATGATGTCTTTTGGGCTGATACCAAATCTATTGTCTCCATCATTACTCCAATCTTCAAAGTTATTAGATATGGGGATTCTAATGCACCTTCCCTTGTAGAGGTGTATGAGTGCATTGATTTTATGCTTGATCAAATGAAGGTTGTTGTGCGAGAGGACCCCACAATGCAATTCTCCATCGAGCATATTCATTCGATCATTTAGCGTAGATGGGAGAAACTCAACACTCCCTTACACATGTCTTCCTATGCATTGAACCCGAAGTGGTACGTGCAAAGGCCCGACAAAATTACACCTATAGAGGATGCTGAGGTTCGATGGGTTCATGAAGGCCATTGCGAAAATGTATGATCCTATAGAGGCCAACTTGATTCATACTAAGTGGACAAAATTTTCCGCTCTTTGGGGATATTCAAAGGTGGCCAAGATAGATTTGGAGACTATCTCATAAGCGGACCCCAAGTTGTGGTGGACTATGCATGGGCCTAGATCTTTGAGTACTACTTTAGCCATTCGTTTGTGGTCCCAAGTTTCTAGTTTTTCTACTGCAGAGAGGAACTAGTCTATTTATAGCTTCATCCACTCCATTAAGAGGAACAAGCTTACTTCTAGGAGGGCAAAGAAGCTTGTGGACATAGTGCCTTGCATCTCATTGACCGCAATACACTTATCTACAAGGAGAGTCCAATAGCCAAATGGGATGTAGAGCCAGAAGAGCCAGCACAAATTGATAATGATGCTACACAAATAGGGTTGGTTGGTATTAGTAAAGATGAGCTTGAGCATGTCGGGTCTAGCAGTTCCACTGATGAGGAGATTGACGTGGAGCTTGGGGATGATTAGAGGCATCAGGCCATTAGCCATTGACTCATGAGTCATGAGTCATTAGTATTACTATCTAGTATTTACTAATTTTTTTTTGAAGTTTGAACTTTGAACATTGTTGATTGTAATTATGAATCATGATTATGAAATTTTGAAACTTCTTGTTCCAATGTCTATATTTTGATTTTCAGCATTCACCATTAAAATTTAATTTAAAAATTTAAAAATACTACTAGTTCAATGCAATCATTGCAATGTGTTTAAACTTTACTTATTCCTTAGGCTTCTACTACTTTTTATAACTAATTTTTCAAGTACTATATGTATTTCAACACCGCTCCCCCACCACCCCCCCGCTGTCGTCCCCCCCGCCGTCTCCCTGCCACCCTGTATGTCCCCATTTTTGTGAGCATCAATTCTCGGCAGGATTAGCCTATTAGTTGACCTTCGTAGTCTAATGAGCATGGTTAGGGGGTCCTTTGTGGCAGATATCTAGTCAGTTGATGGTTTCCATTTCCTGGATTCAGTTGAATGGGAAAAATGAGTTTTCTTAAGATATAATGTTTAATTATTATTAAAGGTAACTTTAATAATAATTATTATTTTAATGTTATGTTATAATGTTATATTTGCACTTTATATTATATAGTCATATTTTAATATTTGTAAAGTGCAAATAATATATTATTAAAAGAGAAGTTTCTAGAAAGGGCCGACCTCATGTGGAGAGAAAGTATATTAAGAGGGTCAGCCAAGCTTCATATCATCCAAGATTTGATATTTGATTTGGAGTTCTTGTGTGGAGAAGGAACCAGCTAGGGTTTCTACCATTACTAGGCCTTTGGGAACGAAAACTCTCATAGGTTGTGTAATTTTGAGGCTGTGAAACTATCAACTGAATTATTGCCTAATTGTGGGCTTCATCCAAATGTCCAATTTGTGCTACATTGGAGGATTTACAGATTTTCATTGACCAAATTTAATGGCCTTTGGCCTAATTTGGAGTTGCTGGAGCAAATCGATTTTATGAGAATAATCGTTGTTGAGATAAACAATACTTCAATTGGGATCATCTATTTGCAGAACTTAGAGTCATATTTTATTGGATGGAGAATATTTCATTGAAGAATATTTGCTGTTGAGATTGTGGAGACAACATTGGTTACTAATTTCACGGTTTTGGGAACTTCTATTTGCTGCCATCACTAGTCGATCTGCAGACTAGAATATTCAGAAATTTATTTGTAGAAGGCTCATCTTGCATCGATTTTCCTTGGCACTTGGATCGCTCCACCCCTTGGACATAGGCAACCATTCTTGGAGGGTTTGGAAGGGGTTTAAGGCTGCATACGAATTGTTTTGAGAGCTGCAACTTCAGAACAGGGGTGGCCATAACTGGAGTTTGATTCTACATTAGAAAGGCCCTTCTACATCAATAATCATTGGCAGCCTATTCCAGGTTCTTTCATGTATTTCTTTTTGCATCTTAGGTTATCATTGCATTGTAATAGTGCTGTCACAACAGCAACCTATAGCTGCATGTATATTCAGAATTAATGTATGCCAAGAGTCTTGGCTCTTCATTTCTATATCAGCATTGTATGAGGTAGAACATCAATGAAAGGAAGGACAAGTTGCATGATAAATGTTTGATGTAATGTTTATGGTTATTATCTTCATTAACAGCATAATAGTTTGCATGCCAAGTGTTTGACGAAATGTCAATTGGCTGTAGGAGTTAGTTTTACATTGTGAAAGTCATCTATTGCATTTGAAAATACAAAACATTTGCATTTCATCTTAGAAAAATTCATAGTTGTTATTTGCAATCATTGATATCATTGAAAAGCATTCAAAAACATCATTGTCATCAAGTAAAGTCAAACAAAGGTTCCTCATCCACAACATTTCAGCTTGCACACCAACTGTTTGACAAAATTCCAAGGGCAGCAAGTGAAGAGTTTTTGAGTCAGATTGGGTTAGGCTCGTTACAGACCGCCAAACTTAGGCCCCCTGTCTCCACATCAGGAAACTTTGTGGAACATTGGAATTTTGTACTAAGGCCTATCCTACATTTTCTGTGGGTTTGGGAATTTTACACCAAGGAAATGGGATTATAATAATAAATTAAGAGGGTCATAATGTCACAAAATGATATAAAATGAAATTATAATAAAGAATCTTAAATTAGAATATAAAATAGTCTTTTTATGATTGAAGTTTCTTTTAAATAATTTATCTCAAATATCAATCAAGGTGATGGAAATTTGAAGAATTATGTCTTTTGGAGGAAAAAAAATTTTAGATAGGCCAAGTAAGGAGAAGGAGATATACTGATCAACCATTCTATTTTCTAATTTTACACATGATGGAGCATTCGACTTCGGTTCAGTTAACATGAGGACAAGAACCCTCTAGGTCTAAAATTGAAGGACAAAAACCCACAATTCCTTGTAGTGATTTCACCCAAAAATCACCATTGTGCAGATTGAATTGATTTTCAGTTTGTAATTAAAGAAATATTCTTTCAAAACTCCAAAATTCATAATCGGGCTGCAGCGATCCATATTCTTCAAAATTGCAACAATTAATAGTCTGAAAGACTGAATCTCATTTGAGGCAGCCACCATTTGGGGAAATTATTTGCTATCTAAATAGCTGATTGTATCAATTTGCAGCAACATCAATCAACAGCAGGGTTTGACAGATCATTGTAGAAATGGCACAGCAGTACTGAGTAAAGGGCGATGGTTATATGAATAAAATCTGCAATTTCAATAAGCTGAGTCTATGCTGATTATATATTCTGGTTTATTTGTTAATCATACCATTGCTGGAATCAACTGCATACATTTTAATTGATGAAATAACTCTTATTTCTGGCTGTGAATTTAAAATCATGTGTTGTTCCTGGCTCTAGGAAAATTCACCACCAACAGTTCACTGCCAACAAATTCACCTCCAACAATTCATCGCCATGACAAATTTATCTTGTGGAAAATTCAGAATTGTTGGCGGTGAATTTTCCACGAGATGAATTTGTCATGGCAATGAATTGTTGGTGATGAATTGATGGAGGTGAATTTATTGACGGTGAATTGTTGGCGGCGAATTTGCCTGAACCTGTTGTTGTTCCTTGATCTGCCGCTTCAGACTATGATTTATTATCCATAACTACTGCATACATAATTTCAGTATTACAACTGAATGGCTATCAATAATATTTAATTTTCTTAGTGAAGCTAACGCTGGGAAATTATTGAAGTGGATTAAAATTGGGTAAATATCATAAAATATTCCTTTGGAGATATTACATGCTTGATGAAAATACCTGTTCTACTTCTGGCGCCCATTGGAATGAAGCCATTCTGGTAGTGTCAAAGCAGTGCTGTATCTCCTGTGTAAAAATTGCAAATGTTCAGAACCGTATGTAACCTTAAAAACACCCATAAAAGTCACCTGCATTCATGTTTAGAATTAATTCAAAAAGCAGAATGCATAGTTACCCTTGCAAGCTCAATGTCACTGACACCTTGGGCTTCAAGAGCCCTGCACCAGATCTGGGCCCTCCATTCAGTCACATCAATCTGAAAGTTTAACCAAATTAGTTTAGACCGGAAATCCAGGTCTACTAAGGGAAGGTCTGATTGTATTGAACTAATTATGCAAACTGGAGCAAAGTCAGATGCAAATCCTCTTTGCTTTGCTAAAAAATCTAGGGTGAAGAGATTGGGCTATAGTCGTAAGATTTTAAACCTAGGTAACACATGAACGTAATCATGTTCCAAACACCGCAAGCTGGGTATTGAGGAGAGTGTTGGTGCGAATTTATCGAAGAAGAAATACCCAATTTCCTTATGGCAAGCAAATGCAGGAAATCACTAACATAAAATTTGGAACTAAGAAATTGAAGCATACAAAATACCCAGTTAGATTTCGGTTGGGCTGTTGAGCTCATACTGTGCAATGATTTACTGGAAAGAACAACAAAAACGAGATATTAGATTCTTAAATACCTGGTGACTGGGATCCCAAGGCTGATTAATTAAGCCCTTAACAAATGTATCGATAATGGCCTGCTGATCAGGGAAGGGATGTTCGTGGCGGCTCAGTAACTCCATGACTGCCCTGTGGGCAGCCTTGTCAGCGGTATGAGTCAGCACTAATGTATCATCTAGATCAAAGAACACGGCCTTAATGGATGTTTTAGATTCGGCAATCTGATCCATATTAGACTCCATTGCAGTTCTCAAGTCCTATGCCTACCCAATCTTGAAGCTACGAAACATTGCTTACCAGAAATATAAGCTGTTAATCTACATGTTCCATAAAAGTAAGAGTCAGAGATTATGCTTGATAGAGACATTCATCTCCCTGTCTCAGGATATCAGTATTCACAATGTTTAAAATGTATGTTTAAAACTAATATCAGCCCCTTTATAGGTAAGAATCTTTATATCCCCCTCAACAATCACTATAATTTATTTTATATATTGTTTGACTAAAGGATATATAAATATTTATATGTATTGGCTATTTGAGTATCAATTTAATATAAAATTTGTATGAATGGATTTTTTTTTTTTTTGAATTAATTTAAAATAAGGATTATAATTATATTATTGAAACAATGTTTTATGTTACAAACTCTTGAAATTAGGGGATGGATAATAATTTTAGAGAACTATCCAACTTAGAGGATTGATTGTCTTCATTTATATCCTCTCTTTTATGTTTCATCATTTTCTAAAATCCACCCTATGCATCCATGTTGACCACATCCTCACTAGCAAAGGCAATGTTGCTTCATTTCACTTTATTTTTTCTATTTAACATCAAATTTATAAGAAGAAACTTTAGACTTAATCCACAAATCAATAATTCATTTCATGTCTCTTGTTATTTTGTTGGTGTTTCTTCTAATTCTATTGAAGAAATTATAAAGTAAAATCCTATTGAAGGGCTATACTTTTTTTTAATTAAATGAACAAATAACATTTTTGCATGAAACATATTTTTACTTTTTCCAAATTAAAAATTAAAAATAATTTGACAATTTTTTGCTAAGTGAAAATATGTAATAAATAGTTTTTGAAATTGAATATTTGTTATTGCTCACTTTTGCAGGAGTTGAATGTGAACTCTCAACACCCTAGGATCAAATTCCAAACCAAAATATCTTCCATGAGAGAGAAATGGCAAGAATAGCTTGCTAAAGATGCAAGATTGAATGATTGAATATGAAATATACATATAATGTTTTGATTAAAGGCAAGGTTGTGAGATAGGATTAGACAAGATCATGGCATGTGTCTTAATCCTATACAATATGACAACTACCTCAATAATTATTAAATGGCCTAGGACACAAGTATTAAATGCCATGATAAGATAAGATAAGATCACATGACACCTAAGACTTCTAGAAAGATTCCCTAGGACCTAAGCAAACTTAACATGTGAATAGGACCTACTAGTGAACTAGTTAGGTAAAACACACATTTACACCAACACTTCTCCTTAAGTGCAACTTAGGGAGAAGTAGATTATTATGCAAATGATGCAAACACGTGAAGATTATTATGGGTCCCAGCAACAAAGCCATTTTAGGTATGCATTTACAAATGTAATCTCTCACAAAATAGAGAAAAGAAGAAAAGATACAATCGAATTCCCCTCCATAGAAAGGAAAGAAGAGGGACTATATAGCCCCCCCAAATGAGATAAACTGTTGCAAAAAAACATTGGAAGCACACTTGTGGAGTAAAATCTGGAACCTTAATCCAAGCAACAAAGGACAAGATGAGTTTCATCTTGGAAATAGAGGAACTCTTTGGAGTTATTAGTGACCAAAGCTACAAGCCCCAAATCCTTAAGGTATAATAATATTCTAGGTGCCAAGGATGTCAAACTTGAGATAATTACCACAAACCTATATTTAGGTTGGGTAGCTAAGGACTAATGAATTGAGAAGGGTAAGACCTTCACTTCTGGATTTGCAAGACCAAGGGAGTTTCTCCCTAAGGTGTTGAATTGATGATTGAAATACTAAACACTACCTTACAAAAAACTATACCCATTGCATAGTCTATCCCAATACTAGTGTCACAATATACCTATGTGCTAGTTTGTACATGTACCTTTGTATTGCTATATTCATTTAGATACGGAAGTATAACACACACAAAATAAAACTTAAAAGGTGTTTGAGTTGATGTATTTGGAGTGTATTGAGGATGATAGGAGAGAAAGTCAGTCACAAATCAATGCCTTTATCCATTAGGCAATAGAGTCTCAAGGTTTAATCAAACATGTAACAACCGAAAA
>VDFB02259919.1:0-21426 GCA_007258455.2 Sequoia sempervirens
CAACATCATACCCCAAACAACAAAACAACTGCCCACCATCCAATTACAACGATAAACCTCGCACATGGGCAAGGAACAAAAACATTACTAATGATGGTGTTGTCGATGCCAAGGTGGTCATTAGTTCTCCTCGCCAAAATATACCCACACCGCAAATCCAATTTCAAAACAATCATCACACAACACAACAATCCAACAATCAACAATCTCAATGACCAAAGAGGACCACCCCAATGGAACAAGAATTATCCCAAGTGAAAGTACACTAATTTGGGGGAACCATTAGAAATCATGAAAAAGCTGATAGATGAAAAACTCATTCAGGCTCCTACCTTTGAAAATTACCAAGAACCGGATGTGAAACCTCCTTGGTATAATGAGAATCAACTTTGCGAATTCCATAAAATCAAAGGCCATACCACAAATAGCTGCATGAGATTGAAAAAAATCGTTCAAGATCTCATCGACAAAAGAATCATAAACGTAGAACAGCCTATAGGAAATCAAGATCTTAAGATATATACAAATCCAATGTCGAATCATGGCAAAAAAGGGAATAACAAGGATAAAGGGAAAGGCACCCACTCAAATGTAAATCATGTGCATGAAATTGTCGTTGCCTCCCTAGATGAATACTGCACAATCATCACCATCAAAGGTGCCCACGCCGATTGTGGAGTCACCACAAGAGGCGGCAAAGTCACCATTGTAGGATCATCCCAACCAAACAAAGTCCCTACATCCAGATCATTTCCTAATGGCTACAATTTCCTAGATCAACTCAAGAGAACACCAGTGCAAATCTCCATCATGGAGTTGCTAAAAATCTCAGCTGCCCATAGGAAAATCCTTGAAGAAGTGTTGGCTTCATCCACTATCCTCGCAGATCTTGAGGCAGAGCAATTCCAAGCTATGGTCAGAAATATCATTACGCCAAATCTCCTCACATTCTCTGACCAAGACTTCCCCACTCAACCATCTCACAACCGTGCGCTTCACCTAGAAGTCATAGTAAACAAGAGAAAAGTGAAAAGGGTCTTGGTGGATGGAGGAGTGGGTTTTAAAAAATTGAGAATCCCAAAGAACTCTATTGACAAAGGAAAAGGCATCACAATAAGAGCATATGATGATCAAGAAAGAGTGTCCCAAGGCACAATCAAACTCCCTATTCAAGTAGGGCCAGCTCTCATGGAAACCACTTGTCAGGTCTTGGACCTTGACCTACCATATAACATCCTTTTGGGACATCCATGGATTCATACAATGAAGGTAGTAGCGTCTACTTTCCATCAGTGTGTGAAATTCACATGAGGGACAAGAGGTCACCATTCATGGAGATCCTGAACCTTTCTCATACTACAAAAATCTTGAAGCAAAGTACTACAAAATCCCCCAAGTACCAAAAAATGATGAGGGCCCATCCACACCATACATATATCCCACCACCCTCGCATCCACTTCTGAGACAGAGACACCCGCCATTCCCAACATCTCTGACATTAAGCTCATCATCCATGATGACGATTGTGGAAGATACAAGCTCCCTAACAATTCTTTTTTGGTAGGAAAGTTACCACAATCTCCTAGATCACGGGGTCGTCCACAAGAAAATCAAGCTTCCACATCACAAACATCTCCTGAAGACTATCCCGAATTCACAAGCTAGGGAGACCTTGGCCAAGAGGTTATTGAGGAAGATCCATCACATATGATATATCAAGATGAAAGACCAACAACTAATTTACCAATGGATGAAAGAAGTAAGGGTCTATAAATGATGCTCGCAATGGGCTACGACATAAATCAAAGACTGGGACAAAATGACAATGGGCTCATAATACCTATCATGCCTTAGACGCGACCAATAACAAATCTTGGCCTTGGATGTACCCCTTTGAGTATAACCATACATGGCCGAAGTCCTCTGGTTAGAGTGGTTAATAAACTTCATCAGCCAATGATAGTAGAACTATGATTACCAGTATCCATAGGTCGTGTTCTAGATAACTATACCTTTGATATAACCGATGTCTGTAGTAGTAGCGATGATAAGGACCCCATATCCAATCTACCTAGGCTTTTTGAGGATACCACTCTTTGCATGATTAGTACCCTATCCTTTGAGCTAGACCATCAAAATCATGAGATCCGCTTAGTATACCACCAATTGATCGACTATGACCAATGAGGACCACCGGTTCCTGATACATTTGAAAATGATGAGGCACTCTCAGAATTCATGGGATTGTGGGATAGCATTCAAGAGGGAGACCATAAAGCAAGGTTCATAATAGAGCTGGACACAGATGCCTATTATGGGGAAACGATTGAATCCTTCAGTCGCAAAAGTGAGAAATTAAGAATAATATCCAAGTCCTTGAGTGAAAACCACACTGTGGCACTCTCTGACAAGAAAAAAGTAAAAAGAAAGCACACATCCAACTGTGAAAACCTCTCTAAGGCACCCGAGGATGGGGTCTGATTCAATCTTCCTTTAAGAGCTCTTCATCAGGAAAAGTCAACAGTCTTAGCAGAAAAATGTAATCCGGTCAACCTAGGAACAGAGGAGACCCCGCATATCACATTCTATGTAGAATCACTACTATCAGAAGAGCAAGAGCTCCTAGCAGCCTTCTTAAGGGAAAGAAAAATAAACTTTGCATGGAGTTATGTCGCCTTTACACCCCATCCAGCACCACCAAACGCGATTCCCTCATCTCAGAATGATTAAACAAATATTCATAAAGAATCAAAGAATTGTCCCATGGTATCAAACTGGGTATCCATTTCAAACCGGCCGGCTTAACAGAAGAAAATAAATTCAGATCCAACAAATTAAACCAGCATTAACCGTCCCAACAACCTGATAATGGTTGAATAGGACGTTACCGTCTGTCTGACAGATCTTCAGCGATAACCCAAACTGCATGAGCAAGCGCAAAACATATCCAGCCATGAACGTCCAGCAGTGGTTCTCATCGTAAACATGGATGCCAGTTTCAGTTCAAATAACGGAGGTCAACATTGATCTTCGATGATATGATCCATAAAACAGTTGAGGACTATGTTGACGACATCCTAGCTAAGTCTAGAAAGAGACAAGATCACATAGCAACCCTGAGTGCCATCTTTGACAGACTGGAGGAATACAAAGTCAGACTAAACCCAAAGAAGTGCATCTTCGGCGTACAATCAGGTAAACTGCTAGGATATATAGTATCAATGAGGGGTATTGAGGTGGATCCAGCAAAAGTGAAAGCAATCCTCGAAATGGAAGCACCAAAGACATTAAAATAATTGAGAGGCCTCCAAGGAAGACTTCAATCCATTCGAAGATTTATAGCACAATTGGTAGATAAACAAAATCCATATTCTCACCTACTCCACAAGGGAGTAGCATACAAATGGGATGCCAAGTGTGAAGAGGCATTTAACAAAATCAAGGCATACCTACTGACACCACCAGTCTTAATGCCACCTATCCCAAAGAAACCATTGATCTTATATGTATCAGCAACAATAGTAGCCCTTGAAGCTCTCCTAGCTCAGCATGACGAAAATGGAAAGGAAAGGGCTATCTACTATATCAGGAAAAAAATTGTGGGGCATGAACTAAACTATTCATTCATCGAGAAGGCATGCCTATCAGTAGTGTTTACATAAAAAAAATTCAGACATTACATGTTGGTACACAAGATAAAGCTCATCACCAAAATTGATCCCCTCAAATATCTATTATCAAAGCCAATGCTCACGGGAAGAATGGCCAAATGGGTGATGATATTGTCAGAGTACGACATTGAGTATGTTGAGTGGAAAGCAATCAAGGGTCAAGTTATTGCAGATCAACTGGAAGAGGCACCAATCTATTCAGAGAACCCTCTCGTCTCATAATTTCTTGATGAATCCATTTTTAATCTCAATATAGCTGACCATTGGAAACTATACTTTGATGGTTCATACACACAGCATGGATCAGGAGCCGACATATTCTTTATCACTCCACAGGGGGATTGCATACCAAGGTCTTATAAACTATCATTTCCTTGCACTAATAATATTGCAGAATATGAGGCCTTAACCATAGGTCTCAGAATAGCAGTGCAGTGGAATATCATAGCTCTCAGGGTATATAGGGATTCTCAATCGATCATAAATCAAGTGAATGATGAATACCAAACTAAGGACGACAAGAACACTCCATACAAGAAATTGGTGGAGACTCTAAAAGAATCCTTCATTGAAATCACGTTTGAGCAGATTCCTAGAGCCAACAACAAAGCAACAGATGCCATGGCAACAATTGGGTCCCTACTGGACATCCCCAACAATGTTCCAAAATATGAATTCCTGATAGAGCAGCTTCTTGTGCCTGCATTCAAGGTACCATAATCATATTTCATGTGTGAAATCATTGGTCCCGGTGATCCTTGGTACCACGACATCTATACATACCTTCACATAGGAGTCATACCCGCCGATTTACCCTCAAACCTAAAGTGAACCTTCATAAAAAAAGGCATCTAGATTCATCATCCTAGGAGATACTCTATACTATAGGAGCATAGAAGGAACCCTACTATGCTGCCTAAATGTTGAGGAGGCATTAACTACTCTAACTGAAGTACATAACAGTATTTATGGTTCGTACTCGAGCGGAATGACCATAGCTAAGAAACTGTTGAGGATGGGGTATTATTTGCCCACTATTGAAAGGGAAGCACATGATTATGCCAGAAAGTGTTTACAATGTCAGCAGCATGGGGACCTCATTCATGCTCCAACTCAAGAGCTTCATCCTATCGTCACACCATGGCCCTTTTCACAGTGAGGCCTCAATCTCATTGGAAAGATAACTTTGACTTCATCTAATGGCCATAAATTCATCATAACCGTAACAAAGTACTTTACTAAGTGGGTGGAAGCCATACCCATGACATACATAACTAGGAAGAAGATCTCAAAATTTATCCTGAACTACCTCATTTGTCATTATGGTGTTCCACAAGCCATTATCTCAGATAATGGAACACCATTCAAGAATCAGGATGTCTGTGACTTGTACGAGAAATTCAAAACCCAACATCACTTCTCCACCCCGTACTATCCCCAAGGCAATGGCCAAGCAAAAGCTACAAACAAGACCATTTTGAAAATACTCAAGAAAATAGTCAATGACGCAGGTCGTGACTAGCACCTATAGCTTAATCCCGCCCTCTGGGCCTATCAAACTAGCATCCACACACCCACCAGTGCCACCCCCTTCTCCCTCGGCTCACACGATCAGAAGACATCACTGACAGGATTGATCACAGAATGGAATTACTGGTCTGTTGAACATCTGAGGCACGAGTCACAGAGGTCTCAAAAGAATGTCCCAAACCCAACTAGCAAAGGCACGTTTGAACCCAATTGGTTGGGACCATTCATCATCACAGCAAGTTAAAATTCAAGGACATATTAGTTATCAACACCCGAAGGGGAACCTCTGCTAGAGCCCATGAATAGCTCTCATCTCAAAAAGTTTTATACCTAAATATTTCAAGGTATAGAACCAAAAATCTGAAAAAAATTAAAAAATATCCTGAAAAAATGGTTACTTTGGTGAAAACCTAGCAAACAGGTATCTTGGTGACAACAAAAGAATCAAAAAAGCAAAAAATCCAAAAAAATTATAAAAAGGATCAAAAAATAGTAAAGAGAAAAAGTCGTCCTCTAGTGAAAACCACTTCAGTGGCACTTTGGAAAAGTACCTTGGTGAAAACCTGGCAAATAGGCGCCTTGTGTAAATAAGCACTTTCCATCCACCAGGATCTTTACAGCTTGTTTGGCATCATCCATTGCATTTAGGTCTCCATCCATCACTCATCCACTCACATCCGCATCATAGCTTGGTATTGTTTTCGTATCATGATCCCTCCTAGTACTACTCGGCCCATCCTTAAGGTCAGTTTTTCATGCCTTTATCGGAGTAGTCTATTACATCACACTAGGGGAATGTTCTTATCAGATCGAATTCATGTATATTCTTAAGGTCCTCATATCAGAAAATCACAAAATCCAAAAACATCAAAACATATCAAAATCCCAAAAACAAGTCAAAAATTCAAAAAGTAAAAAACAGAGTCATCTAGTCGAACTATGTCATCTCTGAGCTTGAACGTAGGCAAAGTTGATCTTTGATCATTCCCCAAGACACTTAGGTCAGTCCTTTAGGAGTCTGTCATAATAAGCTGACAATTCATCATCTATATCGTCCTCTGTAAATCGGTCAAGTCGTCAGTCAAAATACGTGGTCTCTGCGTGTATAACGTAGGCAAGGCTTATCTTTTGATCAGCCCCTGAGGCCCCTAAGATAGGTCTTTAGGTTAATCTCTTGGTCAAAATCTTAGAAAACCCCAAAAACATTAGAAAATCAAAAAATCAAAACATTTGAAAATCTCAAAAAATATCAAAAATAGCCTCAAAACATTGCAAAACGTCAAAAACATCCAAATATTTGAAAAAATCCATCCATCTCATCTCGCTTGCACCCACAAAAATACCATCCATAATAAACTGATCGTCATCCTCAACCTTTGGTGAAATAGTTAGAAACAAGTCTAGAAGGTTAAAAGTTAAAAACGTCAAGTCTCAGGTTTAAGTCAGTACGTAAACAAGTTGGTCAATTCTTTGTGTCGATAGTCCATCATTCAATCAGTCCCATATCAATCATTTGATAACATCATGTCCTAGGATGTATCCTTCGTACAAGGGGCATTATTTATCAGTAAGAACACTTTAGATAAATGAAATGACGTGCCGCCATCCACCAATATGTCCTAGGATGCATCCTTCCTACAATGGGCATTATCTTTTGGCAATAGTTTTGGTTTCTTATCCTTAAAAGCATGTTCCCTTTTGGTTAGCGGTATTGAAGAACATCAACTTGTTTGTGTGCTTTATCTTTTTCTTTTGACTTATCTTATTGCGCTCAGTCCAAGGATCTCTCAATGATATCTGAATGAAGGATTTAGAGAGATAGGAATGGGGAAACGATCATTATCCTTTTGTCTATTGTTCTTGTTGGACCTTCTTGTAAAATAACTTAGTGAATACTTTCTATGTTAGATATGTATGGAGGGTGTTTTGGATAGCTTGTTGACTATTGCATTGATTGGTTATACCTTCCTGTGTTTTGGTCCGAGGTGTTTGAAACTTCTAAAGTGCATCCTAGCAAGGTTTTCGTATGTCAGGTGTGAACAAGAATACTCCTATCTATTTGTCAAGTCAAAGTCCATCACACTAAGTACAACACCATCCTGGTTCTTTATACCTTGATGCATCGTGCTTATGTGTGTTATCAAACATAAGGTAAGTGACCCTTTTAAAATCCCAATCCTTGAGAAGCAAATCATCCATCTATCATCATTATTTCTCATCATCATCTCTCATAAAGTTGGCTTGTTGGAACCTCTTGTCATCATCTAATATCTTCTTTTCCACACTAACATCACATCATGAATAGTTAATCATCATCATCAGTGCATCCATCCTGCATCCATAAACCATCAATATTCTACATATCATCTCACATGCATGTTTATCATCATAATATAGATTTTTTATTCTAAGCATCTTAAATCATCTCATTTGCATCATCAGCCATCCATCATCACATCATATCATCATTTAAGTTGTTTAGGATAATATAGATTTGTTATTCTAAGCATCTTAAAACCATCTCATTTGCATCATCATCCATAACCATTCATTTTTTAACCTCTTTATTGTGAGATCGACCTTCAAATAGAATCTTTTCGCTCAATCTCTTGAGGGGGCAATGTACTAGTGTACTTCTTCCCACTGGGGCATCTGAAAAATCCTTTTTTTTTTAAATTTTGATCACGGCAAGTTTATTCTTTGAACCAACACAACAAGTACATTTCTTCAAAGAGGGGCAAAATGTAGACATGCAAAATTAGCATTATGCATTCAATTAGGTCCACTCATCAGGTAGATCGGGTTCATCATCCATTTAAATTAAATAAATTAACTTTATTTGATTTAAGCCTACCATTACCTCATTTAAATAAATCAATCAAATAATAACATTTCATCTCTCATAAATCATTCCCTAGATTCATATTCCTTAAATTAATCCACCTTTATCTTGCATCATCCCTTTAATTAGATAAATCAAACATTCATTTAATTAAATCCCAAATTCATATTTCTCCCTCTTGATTTAAAATAAATCCAAATATTTAAGTCAAAGGGGTCAAAAACATCCTAATCATCATCAAGCTAATCTAATCCTGATTAAACTAACCTAACCACACATCACATCCTCTAGCTTTTCCCACTTGCACAAATAAATCAATTTATTGATTTATTAAAATCCTTAGTTTCTTTCAACTTGGCATAAAAATAGAATATTCCCTCAAGTTTGAAAATCAAGACAAGTTGACTTGTCCCTTCCAACATTGCATTAACTTCTCATTTTTTTGTCCCCCTCTCAACATTTACTCTCAAATTCAAAATTTGAAATCTCCCTCTCTTGGGCACATTGGCCAAAACTTGCACATCCCCCAATCTATGGCAAGTTGACAAGTGGCCTCTTTTCATTGGCTAAATATTTGTCCCACATTCATCCATTTGGCCATTCTCTCATCAAAATATTCTATAAATGAAGGGCCTCATTCTTCATCAGATCATCTACATCTTCATGCAAAGTTACTCTCTTAATTTGAGAACTAACTTTTCTCTTCATCATACTGTATTGCGTCTTGTGAGTTTTAGCAAGGATTGGCAAAGGGTCATTGGCACATTTGACACCAATCCAATATGGAATAGGTGCTTGTCTTGCTTCTATTTTTCTTTTTGATCTTCTTTGTTATTTGTTTGCATCTTTGGAGCATGACATTGTTATTTCATAGAGGCATTTGATGGATTTGCATATGACTAACCCATGACTTAATGTGCATTTGAGGTTGAGTGTTTGCAGATTTTTTGGGTGCTTCAGGAATAAATGATGTAAAGTTTGAAGAGCCATTTTCTTCTTGTCCAATATTTGTTGAGTTGGTTGATGGCATTAGGACTTCATCTGAAACTTGGTCTATTGTATGCAAGAAACTAGACACATCAACAACAACATTAGGTAACATATTAAGAGCCTCAACATCAATCTCAACATCATTGTAGTATTTGTCATATTGAATTTTGTATTTCAATGCATCCATGACATGATGTTTATTAACATAACAATCATAATTCCTACCTTCAATGGTGGTACTGTGAATGATGATGACCTCAATGTCTTGCAATTTCCGGCATGGTAAAAGCTTTACTATGCTTGAGATATCCTGAGGGAAGCTAATCATGTGACCACTATATTTAAATTGGCCTCCTCTTGTGTGGGTAACCTATAAAATTGGAGCCACCCTAGCAATAAGCATCTCTTCAACCTATGTTAATGTTTTGAGTAACAATGGTTGTGGGGCTGTGTCCATGCCATTTGCGGAGCTGAACTAATGGGCACCTTTTTCAAAATAACACCTTACCCATATGGCTTCTGACCTTAACATTCAAGTGTTCATCCCTATGTAGCTTTCCCTACATATTTGGCAAACAAAAAGGTTGGAAAGTGCATCTATACGATGTCAAAATCGCTTTACCACAACAAGATAGCTATCGTTGAATATTTTTTTGAGGTGTTGTTCTTGTGTTCATGCAATAGGGGAGCTCCTCTAAGATTCTACACAAGGGCTGGCATCTTCCATTGGAATTGTGTGCTGCAAGGGAGGACTATTATCATTTTGGCATGTAGATGTGGTTGTTGTAGCTATCCTCTGCTATAAGTATTTTTTGTGGTGCTTCATGGATATTTCATCTCTATGCTCCCTATAGTAGAAATAGTTTTGTTGCTATTTTTTACCCTTTTTAAATTCAAAAATTGATTGGGTTGTGCAACTTGAGTGTACCCATACAACCTACGAGTATACGTACAAGCTCAAGTACATCAAGATATATGATTATACATGTATAGCCATACATATATTTAAAGTGTCAATTACACATAAACATATAACAAAATATATATGTCTATCCATCTATATATGAATCAATATCTGTGAATGACCAAAAAAGGAATAGCATAGTTTGAACATTAGGAAATATTAAATTGTACTTGAATTTTGTGCCTTTCCAAAAAAAAACATATTTAGGGTTAGTAGTTTTATTGGCCTCCATTTATTATTTTAGTTATGGGTCTACATCTTTTCCATTAGACGGGTTAACATAGGACCAATTAAAGATTATGAACTTGCTAGATACAAAATTAGTTTCATGGCTAATGTATACATGTATGCATATACGAACATATATACATGCATACATATACATACATTATGCATATACAATGACATACATATACACACACATATAGATACATATACATATAGGACTTGGAAAGCTCAGTATAGGGAGGGTTGGATAGTAAGTCTTTACTTGTGCGAGGCTTGATGCATTCTCCCATTGCTGCACAATGGGGAAAAACAAAGCAAAGTAAATGTGAGTGGATGAAGTAAATACAATATTGAATGTTGCGGTGTGAGAAACTATACTTTGATTAAGATGCATTGTCAAAAGAGTCATTCTGGCATTAATTTCATAGTAATTGGGAAAAATGTGTTGTCTACATATCTAATCTATCATATTGTAGTATTTCTTTTTGCATATACATAGGCATACACATATGCATATTCATATGCATGTACATACACATATACATATACATATGCATACATGCATACACATACATACATGTAAATATACAAGTATATATACATACATATACATATACATCTACATATACATATATACATATATACATACATATACATATATATATACATAGACATATATACACATATACATACATATACATATACATATACATATAGAATATTGATTGTTGCAGTCCTAGAAACTATACTTCGATTAGGTTGCACTGTCAAAAGAGTCATTGTGCCATTGATTTCATAGCAAATGTGCAAAATCTGTTGTCCTCAAATCTAATATATCATACTATAATATTTTTTTTTGGATGTGCATAGACATACACATATGCATATACACATGCATATGCATACACATATACATATACATACATGCATACATATACATACATATACATATACAAACATATACATACATATACATATACATATACATTTATACATATATACATACATATATAGACATATGTGCACATATACATAGACATATGTGCACATATACATATATATACATATACATATACATACACATATAAATATACATATATATACATACATATACGTACAGATATACATATACATCAAAGCCATCCTTTTATATGTTGGAAAATAGGAATGCATATCTAATTCCACATCTATATGCTTTGTCAAGATGACCCATGTACATATACACCTAGAAGTGAAGAGAACTGGAAAAAATAACACCAAATTTGCAACAACTATAAGATAAAGTGAAACCATACTTACAAAACCGGGATTTGAAGGTCGGGGGGTCATGGCCTCAAAGTCGAACTCCACAAGGGCAGCAGCGGGTGCACCAAGAAATCAATATTGGGGGGCTCTGTGAACCCATCCACAAAGCCCGCCTCCGTACACATAGTTCAATGAACTTATTTGCAACAACAAAATGCTGCAATTTGAGTTCACTAATTGACAACTCTATTTCACAATTTTAAAAAAAGATTAGTGTACTGTAGCATCCAAATGGTAATTGGTAGACAACTTAGAAATATCAATTTTATAACCATTCCACTTTTAATACTATTGAAACAACACAAGATACAACAACAATAATAGAAATCCAATTTTAATACTATGCAAACACCAGGGGATACATCAACAAGAATAAAAATAATAAATGCAAATGCATATACTCCCATAAGTATCTTTTTATCTTTGTGGCTGCTTATATGTGTGTGCATGCAGGCTTTTATTATTTCTATATATGTGTATTTATGCAAATTTTAAATTTTACTATGTTATGGCATGAATCATATGGTGCAATAATCTATCCAAAATGTGTATAACATCACCTGCTTAATTGGAGATTTGGTCAACGTTGTGTGGTATTCAATATTATGGACAAAAAATTTATACAAAATACCAATGCAAAACAACTTATAGATTCCATAGCACAACATTTTGGGAAATCTCTATTTTTTTATACAAGAGACCCAAGGAAGACAATTCTTACAATACTATAAATTTAAAGCAACACCACTATGGCTCTTTTGACAATGCAACTTAATCAATATATTTTCTTGCCTTAATAACAAAAAAACAACAATTACTCAAGAATCAAACATATGTTGTGCTTCATTCTTTTCCTAATAGTTCTTTTACGATTTCCCTATCTGTCTATAATATTTAATGCCAAATAATGGAGCTTGAATGTAGAATATATGCATGTATATATGTGTAGAATATATGCATGTATATATGTGTAGAAATAAACAAGTACATATATGCATTGAAGTTCCCCTTTATCAACACGTTTACAAACACACACATATAAGCAGATATATCTATCCATATGTACATATGTATATATATATTTATACACACAGTACTATATCTAAATACTTGTCTATAGTTTATTTATTTATAACCATCAAACTCTTGCACTTGGGATTTATTAAGGCAAGAAACATCCAAATTGTTTTCCCCCTCAATTAACCAATTGGGAAGGCTACAAATTCAAACCTTTTTGGTTGCTTATACCATATTGTCTACTCTAAAGTTTGGCATTAGTCTAGGAAACTAAAGGGTTGAATTTGAATCCTTCTCAGCTAGTCAGCTGAGGGAAAATCCAGTCTAGATGCTTACTTGCATTTTGAAACAAGCCACAGGGGCCCTGCTTTGTATATATATGGATATATATGTTTGCATACATGTATATTTTTAAATGTGGAATATAAAATTATATATATATATACCAATTGTAATGCAATGTCATAGTAGGAACTAAATGCAATATTCAATGTTGCAGCAGGGAAAAGTTCACTACAAAATATATCCAAGAAAATAGATTGATTTAGTTACATTCTCAAAAGAGGCATTTTGGCATCATAAATATGTTACACATACTGCACAATTAAATGTTGGCCTCTCAAAAAATAGAAACTTCAAACAAATAGCACATAAGCTAAAGATATGAAGTTGAATAGATAAAAGAACTATTACAAAAACACTTAAAAGCCACCAAATTAAAAAATTTCCTCCATGCCTATACAAAAAGCTTTTCAACTTCCCAAATCAAATATGTAAGCCTAGCTCTTTATGTCTGTTACTTATTTTCTTTAACATATGACAACAGTTGTATGGTGCAACAATCTCCACAAAATGTGTATAATGCCATAGGGTTAATTCCAAATCAACGAATGCAACTTTCACTATTTTTTTGTAGTTAAAGCTACAAGCCTATTCAGCCAACTTTTACATAAATTACTAGTGTTTTCTAAATATGTTTTATGATATTCTTTCCCCCTGTTTCAAAGCTCTATTTAATATTCAATTTCGATATTCTCTCATTTTTTGTGGTTCATGAGTCTTTTCCTAATAGTTCTTTTACAATTTCCATATTTCTCTATAATATTTAGTGCCAAATAGTGGAGCTTGAATTTAGAATATATGTATATACATATGTAACAATTCATCCAAGCTTTGATGTATTGCTTTTGGTGAAGCTACCACTAGTTTGCTGCAAATTGTACCAAAAGACCTCTAAATGGTGCAGGACAATTCTGAGGCTATAGTAGGCCCTCTTGTTGTTATGAAAAGCCTTGTTTGTAGACATGTTCTTGTAAAAATATGTTCAGTATGGGTTTCTGATTATCCGTGATGTATCATGGTAGGAGAATGGGTATGTGCAGGATCATGATGGGCCAAAAAGTGGCAATATGATGGGTATGTGGCTGACGACTTATGTTTTACCCAAAATTGATGAAATGAAAAGTGTTTTTAAAGGAGATTCTCAACTTTCCACCAATATAAATTATGCTTTACTTTGAATTTAATAAGTAATTATTATTCATTTTCTATTCAAATTGTATTTCTGATCTGATTGATAGTCTAGTTAGAAAAACATCTATAACTTTAAAAGCAGTATCACATTTTTGAATCCAAAACATGCGTCATTCTGCTTCACATACTAGGATTGAAAAATAAAATTAATTTCATGAAGTTTGGCTGAGTTAAGGTGAGGTGGTTCTTGAGTTTTTAATATTATTAAAAGTTGTAATAAAATTTCCTCTGTCATTTACTTGGAAAAAAATTACAAAAAATAACATCTTGTTGGACATGAGTCTCTATATATCCAAAATCTTATAAAAATATTATCAGTAAATATTGTAGTTAGGGTGGTGGAAGGCCTACTTCTTTTAGCCTACTGATTTAGTACTCTTTTGCATTGAAACAAATTTTACTGATAAATTTTTTTTAAACAAACTGATAATTGAAATTACAGTGTTGCTATAGATTATTCTTACTATTTTTGAAATAATATAGATAACTTATTCATTTTAGATTATTTCCTATCAATTTTTCTAATATTTTTTCCATTTAAGGGACTATTTTTCCCATGATGATCCTGCACATACTTGAATAATTATATGAGGTGACCCGAAATCTATTTATGTAAAAAATACCTTGGCGATTTCTTTGAACTTATAGACAAAAAACCAAATTTGAAACATATTGATACAAGATTCAACCTACATCCTTTACTAGTAAATATTGAAGACAAATAGATAATTGTATATATAAGAGGTATTAGACACATCCTTTACTGGTTTCTCAATTGTAAATTCAAGCAACATTATTTTCCACTAAATATTATAGAAAAAATAGGGAAATTGTAAAACAACTATTAAAAGAAAAGTTAAAAATCATAGCTAAATCATAGATGAGCTAGAGCCCACACTAGAAACATTTTTGTACAATACAAGTAGGCTGTGTAAAAATTGGTTTCTCAATTCAAATTTGAAGCTACATTGTCTAGCACAAAACCCATATTAAATAGAACTAATAAAGCCAATGAGTACCAATAATATGCACAGCCTCCACACAATGACATAGGCTTAATTTGAAATTCAAGCTACATTACCTAACAATAAATTTTGAAGTCAAATAGAGAATTTTCAAAAGAGCTATTGCTTGACAAATCCACTTGCTAGCCAAGCTGACAGGGAACCTGCCAGAAAGTTCAAACAGATAAATTAAACAGACAAAAGAGATATTAGAGACAATAACACTTACCAGCCACCAAACTAATTTTATATCCAGCATGCTCATAATATGCAAATGGTCCTATGTTAATGTGTCAAACAACACAGATGCAAACAGATAACCAAAACAATAAATGGAGGGCAATAAAAATACTAACCTTAAGCATATTTATTGAGAAAACAAACAAGATTCAACTACAATTTCTCCTATGGTGATGGGTATACAAAGATGGATAGGGATAAACTCACTTGCATCCCAAGCAAACATCTATCAAAAAATATGCACATTATATGAAAGGTGGACATTAGGAAAAAGAATATCACACAACATATTGGTGCAAGACAAGCAGTCTATGTAACAATTGTAAGAGGTATTAGGATGATACTTATGAATCAAACGTATATCATTCTCCAATACTTTCCTTATTTTTTTTTACAATTTGCCTATTTGTCTATAATATTTAATGCCAAATAATGCATCTTGAATTTACAACATATTCATGTATATATGTATATATATGTGTACATATATGTATAACATATATATACCTGTTACCATAAGAGTAATTGTAGTTAAATGTTCTTTCTTTCGCTGTTGGTCTATTATTTTCATTATCTATGTATATCTTTGTCGTTGTAGCCATTACCATAGGAGGAATTGTAGCTATCTATGTGCAGGGTTTAGGGCTGTATGAAACCATTGACATATTGGATATAAAATTATGCTGGTGGTTGTTTACTGTTAGTCTAGTAGGTTTTTTACAATTTCTCTATTTCTATATAATATGTAGTGTTAGGTGATGCAACTCAAATTTTAAAAGGAGCTTGTGGTGTTATACCCATTTTCAAGACTTGAAAGAGAGTATTGCTCTTTGCGGGTAGAGAAATTGTAGTCAAATCTTCTTTCTTTCTCCAAAAAAAAATGGTTGGTCTCAATAATTTTTGTCACCCTTTTTTATTGTTTCTAGTTATATGTGTGTGTGTGTGTGTGCATAATTTTACAATTTCTCTATTTCTATATAATATCTAGTGTGAGGTGATGTAGCTTGAATTTTCAATCGAGCTTGTGGGGTTATATTGATGTTTGCATGCGTACTTTGCATAGATGATTAATTTATTGTTTAGGTCTTCTCATTATATGTTTTTATCTTTGGCGTTATACCCATTTTCGAGACTTCAAAGAGATTATTGCTCTTTGCGGGTGGAGAAATTGTAGTCAAATCTTCTTTCTTTCGTAAAAAAAATATGGTTTGAATCAATAATTTTTGTCACCCTTGTTTATTGTTTCATATATATATATATATATATATATATATATATACACACACTTAATCAAGACTCCAAGCTACATTAGTGTTATTCTAATACCTCTTTTACAATTTCTATATTTCTCTATAATATTTAGTCTGAGGTGATGCAGCTTGAATTTTCAATCAAGTTTGTGGGGTTATAATCTTTTCTACATGGGTATTTTGCATAGAGATTAATTTATTGTTAATATATTCTTGTTATATGTTTCTATCTCTGAGGTTAAACATAAAAAAATCATGTTCATGGCTCGGCTGATGGAAATCATGTCTGAAACTTCAAACAAATAAAAAATACTGTACATATCTATAAATCCATCAAAAATGACTTACAGATTTTGGAGAAAAAGAGATTTAACATAAAAAATAAATAAACCATTTATACAAAACACCCAAGTAAAATGACCTACAAATTGTGTAGGGCCATAGTTTTAAAACCCTCCAATTTGGCATAAAATGGAGCAAAGGTTGACAATTTTTATGATACTCTACTATCAAACAATACTATCATTTTTACAATAGTCCACTATGAAACCAACAACACAATGGCTCTTTCAACAACACAACTTAATTAATATACTTCCTCACATGTTATGTAGAAAAGCTGAGCTACATTCACTGGAATTAAATATTATAGAGAAACTGAGAAATTCTAAGACACCCATTACACAAAAAATCCTATTCAAGGCTTGACTGATGAAAATCTTGTTAGAAAATTCAAACAAATAATAAGCCCTTTGTATATCCATACATATACAATCACTCCTATCTTAATCTGCAATTGGGCAATAAAATTACCAACCCTAACCATTTTGATGGAAGAACCTAGATTTAACTACTATTGCTCCTATGGTAATAGGTATAAGGCCAAAACTGAACAGAGATAACTACAAACAATAAACCAAGAATGAAAAAATTACAATCCCTAACCATATTTTTTGACGAAACAAAAAAAGATTCAACTACAATTTCTCCATCCATAAAAAATGATAACGCCAAACATCCATGCAGAACGACTTATAGAATCTGGACAACAAAAATAGTCTATACAAAACACCCATGTAAAACGACTTACAGATTGTGGAGAATGGAAATTTTCAAACCCTCCAATCTGGCACAAAAAGTAGTGAAACCTGACAATTTTTATAATTGTCTCCTATAAAACAAACGAGACATAAACAGTGATTTCCTCGATTCCATATATTAACACCATTGTTGCATTGTGTCGTATCGCTACCCATTGCATGCATGGTGTTTCGACACCAGCTGCTCGAGCTTAGCGATAGCGGAAGATGAAAGACATAAACCGTAGTCGTCAATTTTGAAATACCATAATAACGTTACCTGGCTCAATGGTTTTAAAACCCTCAACCTGCAAAAAATGGATTAAAATACGGTTGTAATGGCTTGCTCAAACCAACACCTGACTGGCTCCTTAACTATTTAATTCATCAAGGCCTCTCCCCATACTCAGCATTCAATGTTACCTTCGCTTCATCCGCGCCATTGTACAATAAATGGATACAGCCTCATTAACAGTGCCCATTCATTCCCAATATCAATTTGTTTGCTCGCCTGTGCGTGTTTACTAATGCCCGTGCCTTTTCGAAAAAATGTTGGCTCCTGTTGTTGATTATATGATCAATTCATGGCTAAGCTAATGAAAATCCTGGCAGAAACTCAAAATAAAATATCCTATCAACTAATAAATGAACATTTTGTGACACAAACCCAAATCCATAGTGTTACCAAATATTTATTTGGAAGACCTAATCAATAATTCGATCTTTACAAACTACTAATGAGATTTTCTTTTTATATCCTTTCATATACAACGATTGAAGTATTGATTAACATGACCAAGCAAAGGTACGATTTGTCTAACAAAAATAAGAACATGAAAGGCCTAGGCATAAGAATGATTGCTACTTATGGCAAAGTCAATTCTAGGAGGAGGGTATGTGCAGGATCATGATGGGCCAAAAAGTGGCAATATGATGGGTATGTGGCTGATGATTATTTTTTTACCCAAAATTAATGAAATGAAAAGGGTTTTCAAAGGAGATTCTCAGCTTTCCACAGATATAAATTATACTTTATTTTGAATTTAATAAGTAATTATTATTCATTTTCTATTCAAATTACAAGTAAAGTATTGATTGAAAGGCTGATTGAAAACATCTATAGCTTTCAAACAATATCACATTTTTTGAATCCAAAACATGTGTCACATTCTATGCTTTGCATACTATAGGATTAAAAAAAGAAAATTTGAATTTCATGAAGTTTTGACAAAGTTAAGGTAGTCAGACATACTAGTTTTTATATTTTTTAAAAAGTTGTAATAAAGAACTAATAATTAGGTGTTGCTTGGAAAAAATTACAAAAATATATACATAAGAACAGTCCTCACTATCTAAAATCTTATAAAAATATCATTTTGGCCATGGGGTGAATTAGGAGAAAAACACCTACCTTTTATTTTTTCCTAAATTTTAAGTACCATTGGAAATTTCAATTTTCACCGTCGTTTTTTTTTTTTTAAACAAACCTAGTAGTTTAGAAACTACATTCAATTTTCTACAGATTCTATTCTTACATATTTTTGAAATAATATAGATAACTTATTCAAATTTTTACGTCAAATTACCTAACTCTAATTTTTTCTGAATTTTTTGCCACTTAAGGGCCTATTTTTTCCATGATGATCTTGCACATACCTAGGAACGGGTCACCATATTCCATTGCTAAGGAATTTAGAAAGTCACAAAGTTAAAGATACATATAGAAATAGAAAAATAATGTTCATGGTATGCTAGTGGAGATTTTTGTAGATGCGGACATGCCAAGAGAAACAAAATTGTACATTTCAAACTTGGATGGAAGAGTAAGTGATGAAGATATAAAAGAGATTTTCTCGGCCTTTAGGCAACTCAGAAGGTGGGCTCTTCCTTTCAATAGAATGGGTGAATTCATGGACACAACACAGGTGGTCTACATCAACAGAAATGATGTGACTACTACTTGGAAATGCTATAATAATTTTTTGCTTGATGGAATGCCCATGAAGATTGAATTCATTGGTGATATTGTTCTTGATCGTAAGAGTACATGTAAGTTTAACTTTGATTCAAAGTTACCCTTGATTACCCAAGTACATCCCAATATGAGTGACCAGAGAGGAAGGGGGAGGAGGAGGAGGACATGATTTGTAGGGGTACCAAAGAATGGTTTTGGAAATATAAGTGAGGGAAGCTACAGAAGAAGAAAAGGAAGGGGAGGAAGGGCCAATATTCTAAGGAAATATAATACCATATATGTTGCACAACTTGGCATGGATCTCAAAAGCTATCATGCAAAAGCCATGCAAAAAAAATAGCAGCAATCTATTTTCAACAAAAAATTTCTTAGTCCTAGTGCCATTTCTAAACGTCACTAGTGTAATGTGTCCTCACTTAGAGATTAAAACTAGCAATTACACCTTGGTGTGCAATAGGTACACCGAAGAAGTTTGGAACAATTAAGTATAATTTAGGTATAGTATTTAGAGGGAGAGATAGAGGGGGAAGAGAGAGAGAGAACGAGGGTTAAGGAGATAGAGGTGGATGTGGAGAAGGAAAGAGATATGGAGAGGAGAAGGAGAGATAAAAAGAGATAGGAGAGAGGGAAAGATAGATGGATGGAAAGATAAATAGAGAAATAGTAAGTAATATATATAGAGAGAGGGAGAGAGAGGGAGACTATATTTTCTCATTATTTATTTAATGAAACAAATATTTCAATAATGTACTTTAAGATTAAAAGAAGACTTTTTACTAACTATTATAATTCTAGGTCTTATTAATTTTGATTAAGAAATTCTAAAATTTTCATAATTTTGTTGCATAATATTAATAAAATATGAATTTTATAATGAACATTTAAAAAGAAAATAAATTGTATTATTTAATATTTAAATTTAAAAATAATTAAAAAAACATCTTTATCTCATTTAAAAGTATGTTGAAATTAAATTAATCAAAATAACTATTAGTTTTACATAATAATATCAGATAATATATCTCAACTATATTAGAGAGGATCACTTGGGCAAGCTTAAAAGCTTTTCGCAACATAATAAAGGCTTTGCTTAGTTTGAAGGAAAACAAGCTACATGAGACCTTTTTGTTTTGAGAACTATGAATATGATTTACAAATTTCTTTGTTTATTTACATGAAGATGGAGATAAAACCCACTATTATACCACTACCTATTCATTTTTAGCACAATTTGAATGTGTGAGAATTTCTATGAGGTTCAAATTAGAGACCCCACTCTGGTAGACCAATCCTCACTACACTTGGAGACCCCACTCTCATAGACCATCCAATACATAGTCCTTGCACTTAGGCCAATAAAATAAATCAATCATCAATCCAACCCAAAGTATATTGTGCTTCCATAATTTCAACTCTAGCTCGAAACAACTGGTACCCTATCTTCTCATCACATATGATATGTTTTAATGAGCCCAGTCCACAAATGCTTCTAGTCAATGGGTATGTTGAATAGAGGTAGAAGGTAAATATGGGAAAATTTTGGTCTTTATTTTGAATATATTTGTGTAGTACATGAGGTCAATTGGTAGGAAGGTCTACATGGAGAAGGGACAAATTCAAAGAAACTATGCATCCTTTTACATGGATCCAGTTACAATTGAAAAAAATAATTTGAATATATAACCATGAATATTAAACTATAATGTAATATAAATTGTGATTTTATTTTTAAATAATAAATGCTTTTCTTTCCTCTCTAACAAAAATTAATAAACCTCATTATGTGAGTTTTTCAAA
>VDFB02259920.1:0-26580 GCA_007258455.2 Sequoia sempervirens
GCCTATAATACTATTTAGCCATTACACTGCACATCCATTTGTAAGAGTAGAAAAATATATTGTAGATTTTTATGTATATATAGATTTGGTATAGTGGAAATAAATATATTTAAATAGAATGGGTAAATATATTCATTATAGAATGTCAAAGTCGAGCGTTCCTTTGACAATTCTATAGTTTGCTAATGTTCTTATTGTGGCTTATGAATGAATTAGAAACAATATATTACTAAAATAATTGGTCTAATCGAATGGTGACATGGTGACAAGATAAATCAAACTTCCCATCACTAGGTTAAATATTGATTTGTTGATCTATGATGAATTAACAAAAGTTGTGAGTTTTAACCCAAATTTCATAGGAATGCTTATAGGATTACATTTAGTCACAATTACACATGAATTATGATTTAGATAGTTTACTACAAAACATATGTTTAACGAAATGGTGACAAGATAAATAAATCTTTGCAACAATGGACAATACATTAATTCATCAACACTAATTTTCAATTAATCGAAGTTATGATTTTTATCTTGACATCCATATGTATTAATGTTGGAATAGATTTAGGTACCCTATTTTTTTCTTAAGTAGTTTAGAATTTATACTTATTGTTCATGATATAAAAATTGCACAATCAAATCATCAAACTATACACCTAGGCAATAACATAAGAGACCTAAACCTCTCATATGTCAAATGTAAGGAAATTATCAAATTTCACCTTTTGAATAATAGTGACCACACTACAAGTGTTGACAATGTTATAAATTAAAAAAATGGGATCATTGTGTCATCACCACTATTTTTAGAATAAAGTTTGGAATTGGAAAATCTTCTTCTAAATCCTAAATCTATAAGATTTTAATGAATATTGATATCCTCAAGGGGCTCGTTAAGTCCATACAAGGAATTAAATCTACAATACAAATTTTATTTTCTTAGAACTATAATACTCCTGGTTGAAGCAAGTAGACCACCTCTATTGTATCTATATTTACATTCTAGAATGCATTTTTATTGTCCATTTGATATACCTTCCATCTCAATCAAAATCCAACATAGTAAACCAATTAAAAGGTTACACTATTTTTAAGTGGTGAAAAACATCTTGTCATAATCTACCCCTTCTTATGGGCATGTGCATAAATATGGGGGACCAAAAAGTGGCCACGACCACTTTTTGGTCCATCCAAGACATAATGTGAGCACATTGTGGCTTGGTAGTAAACACTCCTAGGTTGATCACTACTAACCAATAATGTGAGTGCATTATAATGCACTCACATTATGTCTAAGATAAAACCAAAAAAGCAAAGAGGTTGAGCTCATTTAAATCTGACCCCTATCTCTACAACAACCAAATATGAGCAAGGAATAGCAAGTACGCATTTTAGAGTCAATCAAGCCACCAAAAAATACTTCCAAGATGTTTGTGAGTCAAGGAGGTAGTTTTTTTTTGTTTTTAACTATAGAAATTGAATAGATTACCAATTTGACAATTTTTTTGATTCAATGATTTTTTATTTTCAAGAATTAAAAATCCCTCAAACCCTAGTGAAGAGAATGGACAACCAAACCCTCAACAAACTCCTATATTATTTCCTTGACATCCTTCTCAAACATAAGAAAACCTAATAGGTAAAATTGAAAACAATAAAAGGAAACTCCAAGCATTGATTGATAGGTTGAAAAATCCAAATGCAAATAGTTGGATAGCCCTCACCACATCATTAGAATCTATTATCTCTCATATAGATTTCGTGAGTAGCCAAATTAACATGTGGTCCAATAAGAGGTAGGAAGCACAAAAAAATTATTCCTCAAAATTATCAAACCAACAAATGAAAGAAAATAAAATATTAAAAATTGATTTGTTTGGATTGTTCATTGATCCACAGACTAATGTACCCCAACATGCAAGTTACAATATGTTTCATATTCATTGGTGCTAACACCAAGAAATAAGGAAAAAAAATTTGGATAGGTTGTGGATAGTTTTTTACCATCCTTTGTGCAACAACAATGAGGTCCCACAGTATTTTTAAGGAAAATCTATTGCAATTTTTCCCTAATGATATCCTAAATTAATTTTAAATGCATGACTTCCAAGGAAAAGGTGAGGGCATGTCATTCTCAGGACCAAGCACAAAGACCCCTTGCTAAGATAGAAATTTAGCATGTCACGATCTCTTCTGTTCTGAATGAGAGTGTTGAGGTGGAGAATCTACAGTCCATCATCCCCCTCACATAATTTTTTTTACATCACAATAGGCCTTTAGCATAGGGTGATGAAGGTGAGGCTCCTAGGTCTCAAAAATCACCTCAAATTTACCAAAAGTGTGGGTATATCTATGATTATGGGTCCAAGGATGCTCAGGATGCATGGGGTTAGGAGTAGGACACATCCATATTGGATGATATGGTGTTCACAAAGGAGCTACTGGATAGGACATTTAGCATTGATGGACAATTAATTTTGAATAAGGTTAAATGCAATTTACTATATTTCCTTTTGAAATATAAGAAGAGTTATATTTATCTATTATGATTAAAAATTAATGTAAATTATATGTAATAAAATTTTACAATCAAATTGTTCATCCTACATCTATCAACTCTTTAGCTCCTAATTATGTGGCCATGTAAATTCCACAAGTGTGTAATTAGTAAAGAAATAGTAAATAGTACATGTAAATATTTTTGAATTATATGAATGGTAATCTTAAAATTTATATTTGATGATGAACGACCTTCAACATTAGGACTTGTCGATGGAAGTGGTCATACAAGTTTCAATGAGGTAAGATTAACTATGTTTAATCATTATGTTTGTAAATAATGTTTGGTATATTTTGGTAAAGTAATTATTTTTTATATTTTATTTGATGACATTAGTTCAAACCCCTCTTGATATCCATGGCACAATGGAGGTGGGAATTGATGCAAAAAAAAATTCCTCAATGCCTTCGATAGAGGTATGTCCCATACTAGTAAATTTTATATTCTATTTCTTGTTTTATCCCTTGTCTATTAGTATAAAGTTTAATGATCTTCATCTATAGTCTAGTTTGTTTCTTTATTCTTGTCATAGGTGGTCATAAATTTAGTCCATGCACTTTCCCCAAAAACAAATGAAGAGAGGAAAAACATTATTGAGATTGATTACCATATGGCGGTAAGTGAATATTCTCTTTTTTTTAATCCATAAGCTATGGGAAGAGGGCCCACACGCTTGTATTAAAACATATAAAAATAGAAGTTACAATGAAAATTCCATACAAAATAAAGGGGGTAGAAGATACCCAGGAGAACCTAGAGAAGATGAAGAGTCCATAAAAGCGCTACATGAAAAAGAAAGAAATACAACTAAAGAAAAATTAGTAAGAGACCAGGAGCAGGAACAAATACACAAGACCCAAAAAGAAAGACCTTAGGCTTTTGTTTTTGTTTTGGGAGAGGATAGCATCCATGGTCCACTGGGAGCCATCCTTGATAGCTTCCTTTCCTTCAATTTGAATCTTTTCAACATCATTCTTGCCCCCTTCATCCTCTTCGAGCCACCACAATCAGGTTTAAGTTTATTATTCGTCTTCTATGAGATCCCAAGTTTCTAAGGTGGGTCCAAGACCATGTCGTCCTCAAGTAAGTGAATATTCTCTTATATGTTATTGTATACTTCATTTTTCTATATTAATGTATATATTTTTTATTATATTAGGTAGTCATCCAAAAAAAAATTAGAGAGGAGGTCAAGTCAGCGTGTTCAAAAGAAACAATTATCACTTGCCTCTCCATCTACTCAACACTCAAAGGGTTGTCAACTCTTCCATCCTAATTGAGAGGAATAATTATAGTATGATTTTGTTCTATGCCTTTATGGCTTTATTGTACATATATTTTTGTACTACTAACATGTAACATTGTATGTTGATACAAATTTCTGGTACATATATTATTGTTTTATTGATACATAACATTGCATGTCTATATGGATTTTTTTTTAATACATATTTGTTTTAATCAATGTTTCCTATATTTTCTATAAAATGAGAGCTTAGATGAGTAGCTTTTTACACACGTTATGTGATTATTTGTTATATGCCTTATGTTCTTCATTCTACTTATTTTCATATTTATATTTTCTTTAACATACTAAGATCTACTATTTTTGAATTTGAGATAATGATTATAAGACTTGTGGATGCACCTAAATAATTAATTAACTTCTAGTTTCAAAAAAAGAATGGATAGAAACTCACACTTTTTAAATTTTTTAAACTCATATAGCTCACAAGCATACTTGATTATAAAATCTATCTTTTAATATGAATATCCATCAAGCATATAATCTTAAATGGTTGGCCCATGGTAGTAATCATGGTCACTTAAATAAGATAGCACCTTGTCTAAATCCATAGTTAGGTTGTAGCTAAATACCTCATACTTAGTCATAATACTATTGTCTTCATATCAAAGAAAAAGGCTTATGTTTTAGCAACGTAAATGTTATGCCTAAAAGAATTTGGAGACCTAGGTATATCACTCTCATAAGGGTTGATTTGTTCATATTCACTCAAATCCCATAATTGATCCCACTCACTATAATACATGTTACACTATGACATTGAGTCACCTGAATGTGGGATTGATACATGTCTCATCTCTCACTCAAATATCATAAATGATTTATTCTAATTTATTTATTTCCTCATGAATGCCTCTACAATAACACATTCCCTATGAGACACGTAGCATATGCTAAACTATGGGATATAGTTTCCATGCATGTAATATTGTATGATGTCCCCTTAGGGTTTCAAAACCGACTTTTGGATTTTCTGTTAAAATTTGTTTTTTTTGTTTTTTCTTGTGTTACCGCACGACAACACCGAAAATTTTAAGAATTGATATAAAACAATAACTAAAGGGAAAATGTGTATATAAATGAAAACCCAGTAGTCTTTATTTATTCAAAACATATTAAGACAATACCCATAAGCCAAAATGAAATATTTTGGAACCTGGGTTTTTATACAATAGTCACGACAATCGGATGTAAGGACACCATGCTTGTTTTTGCTCATTTTTCAACTATATTTTGATGCTAATGGGGTGAATGATGCTAGATGCCTCAAGACAAGGAATTTGCAGCTCAATCCCAAAGAGTTTTTCTTTCAATCCTTTGTTGATTTGTACAACCCTTTGATGATTTGTACAGCTTATTTCTCCAACTTGCACATGCCACATGGAATTCCCTAAATCTATCATTTAGACCCCTATATGCTTAGCTAACCTAGATTCCATGATAAATGCAAGAGATCAAGACTGGTATAGCCTGATCTGGAGAGGTATCACTCCCTATGTGAAGATTTCAAGCTCTTAAGCTCCCACACACCTGCAAGTGCTAAATGTCCTTTGGGTTTTATTCAATACTGCTAAACTAAATGTTAAATAAATTGATCAAAGCTCAAATTGATGGTCTCTGTGTGAATCCATCCATGCTAGAACCCTTAGACGATCTCTCACGCCTATAGATCGTGTCCTAATTGAGGTGTTTAATCCTCATATTAGCTTAAAACTCCATACCTGCAACCTTGTGCTCAATTTTTTTGTTTGAATGATTTACTTGGATGTCTACAATGAAGCTATCTCTTCTCCTTATGCTTTTCCATGCCCAAGTTAGGGTTTTGATATTTTAATAATAAAATATCATTTATTGCTCTTGAAAGGCCCACACCCACTTTAGCTTATGAAATCACTTAATAAATAAACCTTTATCAAGGTGGGCACCAATTTCACTTGAATAATCATAAAGTGACATAAAGTATTATTTTAATATAGTCACTTAATTTTCCCTTATTAATGACCAAGTTATAAAGTAATTTATTAAAGTAGCTTTATAATATTAAATTAATAAGTCACTTTAATAATAGAATATTATTAAAGTAACGTGACTTAATAACTCAATAACTCCTAGAAAAATTCTAGCAATGAGATCTTGAGAGTGTCTTCTGCACAATTCCCTAAGTTGTAGACATGAAACCACTTAACTAGTGGTCCTGGATATAAATAGCAAGTAACAAATAAAAGCCTTGAACTACCTCAAAAGACCAACCAACCAATTGAACATAGGACTATATATCTAGAGGCAAAAACACAAGCTTGTTGAAGATTATGAATTCCCTCTGACAAGTCCCCTAAACACCTCGTTAGCCTATGAGAATCATAGTAATAGCCTGACCTTGTCTATTCAAACCATTGGCTAAAAAGGGGAAATTACAATTTTCCCTTCCTAAAATTGCTTGTCCTCTAGCAACCTCAACTCTGGTTGCTACAAAATTTCCTCAAGACAACCTTCCTGTATCACACCCCTTCGTGGGTGTACACCACATGGATCCTAGGTATACCAGCTACCTCCAAATGACTCTTGCTACACTAATCTATCCACACCAGGAATGCCACATCATCCAACCTTAGCCCCTATGTCACATGTCCTATAAACATGATCATCCTAGAGAAGTAGCTCTAAAAACCTGCAAGGTTTGTCCTCTTTATCTGTGAAAAGAGACACCTCATATACCAATTTTCCATCTCACGCATGCGTTCCTTATGCATCGTAGTCAAATCAAATGCGAGTGGGCTGAAAGTAAAGTCATATGCACATTGCACAATACACACACTGTGGAATGTATCTATAAGCCCTGACTGTAGTCTTGATCCACAACTAGGATCCCACATCCTATGATTGTCGTCAAAATCCCCACAAGGAACAAAAGGAGCGCCATCATCCAACTCAAAGAGAAGATATCATAAATCAAATAAGCATTATCTTCAAGCAATGGATTAACAATAAATGGCACACTATCTTCTTGTTGATCTAAATTACCTCTCTAGATTTCTGAGGCAATGAACGAAATGATACTCCTCCTGAAAGTGGTCTTGCTCCTCCATCACCTGTTAAATCTCTTTTCCTTTCCCTCTACCCTTCTTCTCATTAAAGGAGATGACACGTAGATTACCTTTATACATTGCCCTCAACACATATTTCTTGCCATCAACTACAAAATTCATTTCCATTGTGCGTAAGTTGAGGGAAAACTCACCAATTGCATGAAGCCACTTTATGCCTAAGACCACATCCATCTCAATAATCAGCTTGGAATTCATAATCATTCAGCTGCAAGGTGATATTAAGAATCATCCTTGTACAAGTGAGAGTGAAACCATCTACTATTCTCACCTTGAACCCCTCAAAATCCTTTGCCTACAGATTATTCCTAACAACCAATCCCTCATTAATTAAGTTATGAGTGGCTCTTGTATCGAGAAAAGTGATCACACATTGTTCGCTCAAGACTCCTTTGATTCTAAATGACCCCTCTCTGGATGCTAGAGAGTTGTTCCATAGGGAATAACTTTGTTAAGTATTTTCTTGACTCTTTTGATGCTCTTCCTATCTTATTGTCCTCCAAATAAGATTGTTGTTCAAAAATTTTAGAATTTGGTTCACCAGTATAAAAGTACTCCATCTGACATACATAACCCTTTTCATACAATCCTTTGCAAGTGAAGCATAATTCTTTCCTTCTCAAGTCTTGGAGGGTCCCATCACAGAGTCTCTGGAAAGGTCTTCTTTGTTGGTCTGTAACTTGTTTTTGACTCATCCTTTGGAGGAGTCATTGTTTTAGGCAGCAACTTCCTTTTTGGGAAGCAAGCTCTATATCTCTCACCTTCTTCATAGCATCCTATAAAGAAGGTGGATCAAAGGCTTTGATCCATCCACATAAGGGTTCTAAAAGACCCTCACTGAAAAGCACTACCAACCTTCTCTCTAATATTCTAGTGATCATCACAGATATCTCCTGAAACTCTAAAATATAATCCTCCAATGTCCCAACTTGCTTTAGTTGTGCAAGTTCTTGGAAGGAAACCTCTACATCTCTCCTATCAAATCGGTCGATGAGTTTGCTAGTGAACTCATCATAAGATATGATTGACACGTGACCCAAAGTAACCAAATTGTGGTACCACCACTCATGAGCTATGCCATTCAGATGTAGTGTGGCGAACCTGATTGTCTCTTCCTCGGGCATGGGCCTCAAGGATAGGAAGTTATCTAATTTCTAAACTCAACCACATGTGGTACAATGATGTCATCCATCAAAATGATCCAATGTAATTTTACTCACCACTTTTTGGAGATCTCTAGTGCCCTGTGGTTCTCTAGTCTCAAGTCTACCAACAACCATTTCCCTTTGCCTCCTCTAGTTAAGGAATTGGTCAAATGTCAACACGTTCCTAATGTTGGGAGGTAGTGAAGTGTATTTTGCATGGCTGGTCCTAACCTCATCAACCATGTTTGTTGGCTACTTTGGAGGTCGTTCTTGATGAACATGTGTCTCAATCCTCCATGTAAAAGTAGGCTACAAGGGCCTAGAAGTGGTATTGATTGAAATCCTTGGCCTCTCTTCAGGTTGCATGTTATAACAACTAGAGTTATCATGTTGCCATGTATTTCTAGAATTAGGAACCTGGTTCATCTTGTGCAAGAAATCGGCCAACATGTCCATCATAGTATCAAACTTTCACTCTCTCCTGGCATCTAGGCTAAGGGAACCCACATGTGTTTTGTCTCTATCTCCCATGGTGTTTGAATACTTTCACTGTCACTAGATAGAGTCTTGAGTATATCTGGAGAATTATGGATACTGAAAATCTTAGAAATAGTTTCTCCCTTCGACACCTGTGGAGGTTGCCATGGTCGTGAACCCCTGATATAAGTCTGTTCTTTCTCACTCATGAATTAACCACAAAGGATGGCAGGATATTTTTGCGCTCTAATACCACTATGATGTCCCCTTAGGGTTTCAAAACCGACTTTTGAATTTTCTATTAAATTTTTTTTTGTTTGTTTTTTTGTGCTATCACGTGACATCATAGACAATTTCAAGAATTGATATAAAACAATAACTAAAGGGAAAATGTGCATATAAATGAAATCCCAGTAGTCTTTATTTATTGAGAACATAATAAGACAATACCCATAATCCAAAATGAAATAGTTTGGAAACTAGGTTTTTATAAAATGGTCATGGCAATCATGACAATTGGATGCAAGGATGCTATGCTTGTTTTTTCTTGTTTTTCAATTGGAACTCAATGTTGATGGGGTGAATGATGCTATATGAATCAAGAAAGGGAATTTGCAGCCTCAATCCCAAAACTTTTTGCTTTCAATCCTTTGTTGATTTGTACGACCCTTTGTTGATTTGTATAACTTGTTTCTCCAACTTGCACATGCCACATGAAAGTCCCTAAATTTGTTGCTTAGACCCATGTATGCTTAGCTAACCTAAACACCATGATAAATACAAGAGATCAATATTGGTACGACCTGATCTGGAGAGGTATCACACCTTTTGTGAAGATTTCAAGCTCTCAAGCTCCCACTTGTTTGCAAGTGCTAAATGTCCTGTGGGTTTTATTCAATACCACTAAAGTAAATGCTAAATAAATTGATCAAAGCTCATATTGATGGTCTCTATGTGAATCCATCCATGCTAGAACCCTTAGACGGTTTCTCACACCTATAGATCTTATCCTAATTAAGGGTTTTCGTCCTCATATCAGCTTAAAACTCTATACATGTAACCGTGTGCTTAGTTTCTTTGTTTGAATGATTAACTTGGATGTCTACAATGAAGCTCTCTCTTCTCCTTATGCTTTTCCACGCTCAAGTTAGGGTTTTGATATTTTAATAATAAAATATCATTTATTGCTCTCAAAAGGCCCACACCCACTTTAGCTTATGAAATCACTTAATAAATAAACCTTTATCAAGGTGAGTGCCCATTTCACTTGAATAATCATAAAGTGACATAAAGTATTGTTTTAATAGTCACTTAATTTTCCCTTATTAATGACCAAGTTATAAAGTACTTTATTAAAGTAGCTTTATAATATTAAATTAACAAGTCACTTTAATAATAGAATATTATTAAAGTAATGTGACTTAATAACTCAATAACTCTTGGAAAAAGTCTAGCAATAAGCTCTTGAGAGTGTCTTCTGCACAATTTCCCACTGTAGACATGAAACCACTTAATTGGTGGTACTGGCTATAAATAGCAAGTAGCAAATAAAAGTCTTGAATTGCCTCAAACGGCCAACCAACCAACTAAACATAGGACTAGATATGCAGAGGAAAAAACACAAGCTTGCTAAAGAATCTGGATTCCCTTCGACGAGTCCCCTAAACACCTTGTTCGGGTCCCATAAACACCTTGTTCTAGCCTATGAGAACTGTGAGTAACAAGCAACCCCGCTCTCTAACCATATGCTAGAAAGAGAACATTACAAATTGATCACCTCAATGTAATGTAGCCTAGAAGGATAGGGCGATGCAAGGAATGAACCAAGGCCTCTAGTAGCATTCACCCACCCACCCCTAATGTGCTAGTGTAGTCAATTTGGTCTCATGATGTATAGATGAAAAAATGTGTATTGACACATTTGCACTACTCTCAAATGATGCATTTTTAAAGAATGATTTCATTGTTGGAATGGTCAAATGGTTTGTAGTTGACCAAAAATGAGATAGGGTATTGTAAAGGGATCTCATGTTCACCTATAGGTCCAGAAATAATATTTGTAGGTGTCACAAATTAAAAGTAGGAAAAAGTTTGGTAAGTGTTTTCTCTTAGGGCTCTTAAGAGATTTCCCCAATGCAATATAGCCTGGAAGGATCAAAAGACCCGGGGAATGAATCAAGGGCTCCCCTAGTATTCACTCGACCACCCTGACATGGTTTTTTTCAATATTTCTCTTCATGGTTTCCTTTAGCTTATGAGTGAGTGTAAAAATTGTAATGATACTATTTCCTCTCTTCATTTTTTCATAGGTGAGGGTCTTATAGATTATTTGAATTAACTGATCAAAATTTTTAAAAAAAAATTTGTGTTAAAAAAGAAGAAAAAAATGTGCATTTGTGAAGTGTGCTTATTTGCATGTCATTATCTACTAGACTATCCTTGATTTGAAATAAATTAATTAATTTCACTTGCATATGGCTCTCTAATCTTTCTCGCATATGCCTCTATACTTACTAAAAAAATAACTTTATTTATTGACTAGTACCACTAATATTAATAAAAAATATAATTTTTTTTATTACGCCGAAGGCGTGTCCTATATGAGCTTTTGAAGCTCATTTTTCCCATCAACGGTTAAGAAACCCCGAGAGGCCCTGCAAGGTGCTTAAATCAATCTCAGTAGTGCATCGTTTTTCACCATTTTGTCGGCCATGGATATCTTGTACAGTGAAGATCGGATATCTCGTATAGTGAAGATTGAGGGTGTAAATTGTATTTCATGCAGAGGACGAGCATTGCAATGATCGGAGCTGTCGAAGGAAACTTGTTCCACAAGACTGCAGAATTTCTCCTTTTCACCTGCCTGAATTAACCGTAAAAGTAATTGATTTTTTTTGTTTCACTCGCACACTTTGCAGCATGCCTTTTTCAGCACTCGTTTTTAAATTCACTTTTCCTACCAACTGGTTACAATTTGCGACATGCCTGACAGAAGATGATGTGCAAAGATCTCAAATGGCCTTCAAAACAAGATTAGGAGCATTTACTTCTACACTAGCATATAGCAACCACAATCTGTGAGACCCAGTACCATGGTAGAGAGAAAGGGGCAAACCCAGTCCAAGTGTGCAGTGCAAAGAAATACTGAAGGGGAATGTTGGTATATGCAGGACGCTGTCGAGGTACTCTGGGTTTACTGGTTTCGGCAGCCAAGCTTCTCCCCGTCCATCCTCACATTGCAAATGGCCTGCATATGGATGTTCACAGTGAGATCGTTCGTCTTCCTGACCTTGGCTACAACATAATAAAGATGTAAATTATACTCCAGCTGCATCGAAATGATAGGTGTAAAGCCAAAGTAAACAACCTTTGCCAACATCCTATCAGCCTGTGCCAAAAATGGGATAGGCATGCGAAGAGTTTGACAGAATGCCTCAAAGAGATGTCAACTTATGCAAAGCAATGATTGCAAGATATATTAAAAATGGGTTTGTTGAAAAGGCTTCAGAAATTTTTAAGCAAATGCGACTGGCGGGTGTTATGCCCAGCTTCCCAACCTTGCTAGCATCCTCCCTGCGTAACCCCAAATGGGAGATTTGGAACAACCTTGCCAACGTCCTCCCTGCCTGTGCCAAAATGGGAGTCTTCGAACAGGGTATGAACACCCATCAAGTGAAACGGCAGGGGATTTTTGTCGGATATTATGGTTTGATATGCTATGAAAGACATGTATGCAAATTGTGGAATCATAGACAAAAGAATGTGAACTGTTTGACAGAATTCCTCAAAGAAATGTGGTCTCATGGACTGCAACGATTTTAAGATATGCACAAAATGGATTTGTTGATAAGGCGTTAAAAACTTTCAAGCAATTGCATTTGTCAACTGTAAATCCAAATTCCACAACCTCTGCCGGCGTTCTCCCTGCCTGTGCCAAATGGGGCTTTCGAACAAGGTGTGGACATACATCAAAGCATAAAGGTAAAGGGGAGATTTGGTAGCATCCTCCCAAACTTCATATTCACAATTTACCCACAAAGAAAAAAGCCACACAAAGCCATTTAGTACCTGAACCCGATCCTGTAAAAATTTGATGGATCCCATGGCTTCAAGAAGAATAGAGGCAATATCGGTCTTTCTGATGGGAGAGAAAAGTTGTTGCAGAGCGGTTATGCATTCCCCTAGCTTCTCTTTCCTTCACCGGAACCCGTATAATGGCACAATTATAATGGCACAAAATTGTGAAGCCATCCTTACTGAATAATGCGTAGGTTTTATTTCAAACTTTCCAGCAAACGACAGCGGCGGGTTTTAAAACCAAATTCCTCAACTTCTTCCAGTTGTTGCAGTTACCACTACCCTTGCAGGTGTGGACGCATAGACTAGACATGTGAGCTGCTTGACATACTGCTTCATATATTGTTTGCTTGCCAAGTGTTACCCTTAAATCTGAGGCATCTCGAATCACAGGGTATTTTAGATCATTTTTATTAAGTAAATAATGTACAGAGTTTGCTTTGAGATATAGCTGGGCTAGATATGCCATCTCTCTGAATTGACTAAATTTTACTCATAATAATCAAAGCCATTTATATATGATATGATTGTAAAGTTTGAGCATAAAATTGAACCAATACATAATATGCCCATCTTCCTTTTTGCAAGACTATTAAGGTATGATATTGTCACAACCACAAATAGGTATGGATTTCTATGTTAAAAAAATAATATTATTTACTACATGTGTGAAAAAATAACCAATTTTTCCCTAATTAACCTCTCACACCTTCTTCCGCTTAGCCATTGCACAAGGTGCCATAGCTAGTTTTAGCTAGTTTTAAGGTTATCTAATATCAGAAGGATAGTGTTTGTGACAATGTGGGGGACGACCTGGAGGCAAGAGGCTCGAAGAAGCAACAGAGGAAAGAAAATGGTAGCGATAAAGGCAAAACTTTTGACCTGCTCAGGAAGTTTGGTAGCTCTCCAATGATGGGCAAATTGCAAAAGGGATTAATCTCCCCCATCCCAATTTCTAGCATGACAGAAAGATCGACAATGATTATCACTGGAGAAACAAATCTACGCTGAATGCAAGAATAAGACGAACCCATACCACGAATGTTGCACAGTTTGCATGGAACAGATTTTACTGGCTTACCCAGATCTCTCCACCAAGATGACAAAACAAAATCTTGTTTCAGAAATTTTTTCAGCCCAAATGATTATATTGGGAGAGGATGCTAGATCCCTAATCCACCGTCTAACCCTTCTTTCACTCTAGACGACTCCTTGGTGGTTTTGGCAGATGAATCGATTGACTTCCATGTTCCTGATGATTGTGTTCAAGCGATATCAGCGGACATTAGTAGTCACTCTCTTGTCACCAAATGTTTGAAGAAGCACCCGTCATATGACGATTTAGTATCTTGGACAGAGACAATCAGGAACAATTTGGTAGTTCCCATGGTAGAGATCCTAGACCATGGATTCTTTCTTCTCCCGTTTTAACTCCATGAAAGACTGCAATTATGTGAAATGGAACAACCTGCGGATCTATGGACAGGCGGGCCGATTCTACCTCCTTCCATTCCCCTTCTTTGATTAGTAGCTGCAACAACTACTATTCTGCTCTGTATATGGTTGTATAGTCTACCATTCATCATGAGAGATGATGAACTCATAAGAGAATTGTTCAATCAAGCGGGCACTTTTGTGAAAATGGACTCGAATATGGTGGATCCAAAAAATAGATTTGTTGAGTATGCGCCCTGGTCGATATTTCTAAGCCTTTTTAGTCTACTCATAATCCATTCCTCACACAGCACTAGACACATTTCTTAAATTTTGAATGCCTCTCCCTCAGTTGTTTTTGTTGCAATATTGATCAGACATAAAATGGCAGGGTTTACTTCCAAAATTACTCTTGGCTTGAGATTGATCAGCCTTAACAAATGGGTTAAGAAGTCAGGTTCCCCTTATAAAGATTTCCTATGGCAGAATCATGGAAAATTTATGGAGGAACCTTAGAAGAAGATTAGGCCTATGACTTAGCCAGAGATCCCTGAAGATGCCACTAAAGCTCTGAAACCCACCCACTCAGAAGATTTTGGGGGCATTAAATAACTCTTGGAGGATGAGGAAGGCTTCCAGTACAGCATGGAACAAATTATGGAAGAAGAGGGTTTCTACAATCATTCTCTCATGGAGGAGCATGTTTTCTCAAATTTTATGGATATGAATATGCTTTAGTTCCTTTTGGTAAAAACACAACCATTACCCAGTCATCTCCAAACCAAACTTTGGCACATCTGGGAGGAGTAAAGAATGGAGATCTAAAGCTGAGAAACTTCACATAAAAGGCCATGATTCAGTTGATGATGGCTCCCAATGGGCCATGGATGCTCTCCTCACTAGAAGAAGTGTTTGGTAGTGTTTGGTAGTGTGCTGCCAAACAAATTTGAAGACTATGATTCATTCCTTGAAGGATTGATTGTTTCTCTTAATCCTCTTAGTTATTCATGGTACTCCCCCCTTCCACTTTTCCAACTTCTTGGTTTCTTTGAAGTTTGATCTCATCTGCTTCCTAAGCTCTCTCTGCCTTCTTTAGATTTTCTTAATTTCTGAACTGTGAGCTCCCTAATTATTAGGTCTAAAGCTTTACCCTATGATTCTTTTTTAGCTTTTAAAAAATGGGAGTGGGCCTTTTTCCCAAAGAAAATAAGTAGGATGGTCATAAAACTATTAATGTCCTAATAAAGTAAATGATTACAAAATACACATTGATTGGAGAGGGCAATTTTTTTAAGAAAAATGTATGAATGGTCTGTGTTTATGAATATAATGAAAGAGTATATCCATAAAAAATAAAGTCATTGACTCCACGGAAGTGAGTTGAAAGTCTAATCTGAAAAGTTAGATCAGTTATCATCCGACATAACTAATACATTTCAAAAGAATTTTTTTGTCACTAGGCATTTCATTCTGTGTACTAAGAAAGCCCAAATAAATTAAATTTATGTCAACAAAGCTCATAATTAATTAATTACATAATTTCTTCAGCTTTTTAGTATATGGAACTGAGTCAAACTCAAATCTTAAGTTTTACAACAATGTCATTCTATAGTGTACACATAGTAAATTGAGAGCAAATATATTTGAACAGTCTACTTGAAAATAGCAGAAAAAAATATAATGAAAATAAAGGACATAATTAAGTTTTGATTTTTTTTATTTATATTGACATATTTAACTTCATTACAAGAAAAGTTGGCTCTGCTGTCTGTCCTACAATATGGAAGACAAGAAGAAAAATTACAATAAATAATTAAGTTCACATGATATATTTAAGTCCATATGATATATTAAGTCAAGGAAAGTAGTTAAACAAGACAAATTCATTTTTATTATAGAGATTTGACATCAAGTAGACAAACACTTATAGTAATTATTTGTATTTGAAAATAGAGAGGAGAAAAAATCTCACAGTAAGAATTTTATGCCACTTTAGAGGCTTCAGTCAATCACAATCTATACAATTTATTTTTTTAGATTATTTGATTAAAATAATAATTAAATGAAAAATATTCATATAGTTAGGGTTTTGTGTTTAGAGCTTGTTCTAGCTAACATTTCCCTAGTTCTAATTAGTATAGATCCTACTATTAAATTAGCAAGATTTTTTATTCATGTTTATAATTTTAGTGGATTTTTTTCTTTTTCTTCAAGCAACTTGTTTCCACTTTAATACCCTCCAACCATATCATCTTAGTCGTTGATGTTGTGATTGTTGGCTTGAACATGTTTTAGGATAACAACACCCATGAATAAACCACACAAGTTTATTCCAAGAGTATTCCACTAGGTAAGTCCATTAATGTACCACCGAATATGGTTTTGCTCATTCTAGAGTTTAGTAATCCATGCAAGTGGTTAAAAAAACTTTTACTTTGATTGGTTGAATTTGTGGGTCATATTTCTTTTGAAAGCATTCTGCATGGGCTAGTCAATTTTGTCTAGGTCCCCATGGGCTTAGCTTGATGCCATTCAAAACCTCACTAAGATTTTTTTTGTTATGCTTTATAGAAGCTAATCATACAAATTCCATCCTCATCCATGAACCTTGGTATGTACAAATTTCCTTACTGTTTTTTACTCTTTGGACTTGAGACTTTGTTTTGTCTTAGTAATGATCCCTTAGTGTCCTAGTTTGGATTGAGTTTCTTGATTTAACCTTTCCTTGTTGGCATTTTCTAAGCTATATTGCAACCTTTCTCAATAATGTGGTGTTTATTGAGCCAAATCAATTTTACTCAACTCATCTTTAAAAAGTTTCTATGTTGAGGTTGGCATTTCAAAAGACCTCAAAGATTCCATTGATATTCATATTGGTGATTTGTGTCATTCCAAAGAGTTAATTATATTAATTTGTCAAATACTTGTTACAGTATCATTCTTCTAAACAAAAAATCAAATACTGTCCTTTAGTTATGTCAATATTTAGGCTTCCTCCCAAGCCTATTAATAAACCACCTATTCAAAAAAGTGAGGAAGGTTGGATTATAGAGGGTAATTGCAAAATAATCACAAGAATAGGACAAAAGGTCCATATGCTAATGGTAGATTGTAGAACAAGAATGTAGGTTTCAATGTTTCAAAGAGGTTTTTTTTCCAACCATCTATGGAATTCTTTAAGGCATTAAATACAAATTGTTATAGTAGAATGGTTCTTACTACCAATGTTTAAATGTCTTCTTAGATAGGGTGTTTTCCTTCCTATTATCCTATGTTTCTCCTCAAGAGAATTCTAGGGACTCATCCAACCCATCTCATGACATGGAGGATGGAGAGTTAATAGTTGTTCAACTAGTAAGCTACATTCTAGTTGTAATAGAGAGCCATTTTTTTCCAAAATAGTTATGATGCTCTCCAAGAGCTTGATAGTGATGTAATGTCTTTGGACTCCCATATTTTTTTAATTTTATATCTTGGAATATTTGGGTTTGATTGACTCCCAAAGAAAGTATGTTATTTGAGGCATTCGACAAATATTTACAAATATTAACATTCTTTATTTGTAAGAGTTAAAAATTTCCATCTTTTTGTTGTCTATTGTGTCTTATGGCTACCTAGTCACTTTTTGCATAGTAATCATGAACCAAGACATGATGAAATTGTTATTTGTATATCTCCTAAATTTTAGTTGCAATTAGTTGATTGCGGGTGTGATCCCACTTGCAAATCTTTATTGGCCCTCTTTACTATTGATAACTACTATTTTTCATGTTATCAATAATTTTGCTCTCGCCAATTTTGAAAGATCTCATATTTGGCATTGAATTTTTAATTAATTACTTAGTTAGGTCATGTGTGGTGACTTTAACATGGTTGAGATAACATCTAGTAAATGCAGTCATCTCCCTATGCACTAGATAGATAGTTAGGGGGAAGCTTGGTATTACATATGTAATACATTGGGGCTTTTTGATCCTAATATTGGCCAACCTCACTATAAGTCCACATGCTACATTGGACTAACCTGAACACTTGATCTAAAAGGGCTCTCAAATGGCTTGATAGATCCATGCTATCAACTCAATGTTTATTATCTTATCCTATTTGTTTCTCTTTGTCACTTAAGCCATTTCCAAAGATTATTATTTTCGATCACTTTCCATTATCAAAACTAAGGTGGAGAAAACTCATTATTTTCTTATCACATCATTATTGACTTATAAATCAACCCTTGTGCACATCCAACATTTTTAGAATCTGGATCCACATCCTTGACATGTGATTGGCTAGATAAAATGGTGGAATGATTCTATCAACTACACTTCATACCTTTTTATACATTTATGATTGTCAACTACTATTTTTTTTGTCATCATTTATATGAGGCTACCACCTTAGAGTTCCAAAATGTCACACCAAATTGGAAGTGCATTCTTTTGTACCTACTTTTAGTTGTAATTATGAGTGGTCAAACTCCATTAATATAAGTAAATTGTTGATAATCATTCTACAAAGGGGCTCAAATCAAGGCTCATATTCACTAGATTAAGATTGGGGATAAGGTATCCAAGGAATTATTTCAATAAACATGAGCTTGTCACACTTCTCAAAAAATCAAACACATCTACGAAGGCAAGTAGCTCTTCATATAGCTTCTTCAATATTTTCTTCTTATTATCAAAACACTAGTAGAATTTGACAAATAAATGACTAGGTGACAAACTTTTAGTCACAACAACTAAAAATGACTAAATTCTACTCATTTTTTGCAACTCAGCTATAAATGAGTAAATAAATGATGAATTTGGTCATTGAATAAAAAATATTTAGTCACAGAAATAAAATGACTAAATGGTTAGTCATTAAATACAAATTAAAATAAATAAATAAAAACAATTCGACCAATTATTGGCGTGATGTATTGGCACAATTATTCAGATTCATTGCAGACCTCACTTCATTCATTCATTGTATACCTCGCTTCATTCATTCATTGCATGCCTCGCTTCATTCGTTAGCCTAACACTGAGGTGTTTTGATTGATTATAGCAGCTACTTACATGGGCGATAAAGTTTTGGAGAGGACCTGGAGACTTTTGAAAAGGCGGGCAAGGAATTCAAAGTTTGTTGCAACAAATTTGAATTAGATGAGGCCCTCTGTAGTGAAGTCATATTTGGGGATGCCCTTTGTAGCAAATTCAAAGGTAATTTGAAACCCTCATTACATTAAACACAAATTTGAAATTCTCATTACAATCTACTGCTCTTAATAATGTTCTTTTACAATCTTGCCACTATTTTGCTTCATAATGTGTTTGAGCTAAATATAATAAAATTTGGGTGTCAGTGCCAAAATAGAATTTTCCTCAAACAATTTTGATACATTTTCACTACAAGTGCAAACTGTCCTTGTGCAAAGTAAACATGTCCTAGGGGCATGTGCAAGATCATGATGGGCCAAAAAGTGGTGATATGATGGGTATGTGGCTGACGACTTTTTGCAAGAGTGATGAAGCGAAAGAGTTTTTAAATGATATTCTCAAATTTCCACCAATATAAATTATGCTTTTACTTTAAATTTAATAAATTATTATTATTCATTTTTTATTTGAATTACAACTAAAGTCATGATTAATAGGCTAATTGAAAAACATCTATTGCTTTCCAGCAGTATCACATTTTTTGAATTTAGTATGCATCACATTCTATGCTTCACATCTTTATAGGATTAAAAAAATTCATGAATTTTTGACCAAATTAAGGTGAATTAGGACATACGAGGTTTTTATATTTTTAAAAAGGTAATAAAAAATTAATAATTAATTGTACTTGGAAGAAAAATTACAAAAATATGCATCACATTCGGACATGATCCTATAATTATATCTAAAATATTATGAAACAATATTATCATTGTGGTTGTGGGGTGTTCAGACAGGACACTGCTTTATTTTTCCTAATTTAAGTACCACTGCATTGAAATTTCAAATTTTCACTAAATAGATTTAAAAAATAAAAAATAAACCTAGTCGTTTAGAAACTACATTCAATTTTCTACAGATTCTATTCTTACATATTTTGAAATAATATAGATAACTTATTCAAATTTTTACGTCATGTTGCCTAACTCTATTTTTTCTAATATTTTCACCACTTAAGGGCCTATTTTTTCCACGATGATCCTGCACATACCCTAGATTTACCCACACATTAGGCATCTAAACAAATATGTTTCCTACAAAAGCTTCTTGTACTTGTGTAAATATTTCCTTTGCGTATCGATTGACCCCTTTCAACTAGCTGTGTTGCCCCGTTTACCGGCATGCGGTATTTCGGTTGTTTCAGTACTTTAACCTTTGCAATGGCTTACATTTCTGTAACCATAAACATTTTTACCTTTACCGGCTACGGGTCCGCCGTACAAAGAGTAAACGTAATGCTAGGTTACGCCCACATCCAGTACGTCGCGATAAGATGTTTCTTGTAGCAACTTCTTGTACACCGTATAAAAATTTCTTTACGTATCGAATTGACCCTTTCAACTTTGGTACCCCATTTGCAACATAAACCTTTCACGGTCTATGTGACCAACCTTAATTATTTGCTGCATTAAAGATCTAAGGTTATTGGCCCTACTCTACTTATTTTCGAGAAAAATCCCCAAGGCCCATGGAAAATGAATGATGAGCATTTAGTTTCAACTTGGTTTCATTTTGAAAAGGGGACATTACATTGTACAAGATTTGTTTAACAACAGAATAATTTAATCCGCCTATTTGGGACTGTAAAATAAAAATAGATGAATTAATTTGTTTTCAATTATAGGTTCTTTTAATATAGAATCTGATAGAAAGATAAAGCATAATACATTGAAGGACACATAAAATGTTCTAAAATAAAGACTAAAATAGGTTTCCCATAAAAAATAAGAAAGATGTAGAAAAAATGAAAAGATAACATACAAATGATTTATTTGAGGTTTTTGATAAGATCTCATTTAACTATGTCAAATGGATTTGGAAGGGACAAAGCATATTTGACTAACTAAAATTTTGAGGTAGCTTATCCATCATCATTTTATGCATCATCTTCTCTTGCAATTTGTTTCTACAATGCACCAAGCCTAGATTGATTGGGGATGCACTTAAGGTGGATAAAAACTCATCAAATTCTTTATGTATGCTTGGCAACATGGAACTGAAAGCAAATGACTAGCTTAAAGAAAAAGAAACAATTAAAGTAGCATGCCAACTTGTCTTAGCTGATGAAGCAAAACGAAAAGATGATGAAGAACGAAGGATTTAGATGGAAAGGAGAAAGAATGTGGAATAACTTTGGCGGGTGATGCAACAAGAGGAGAAATTTGAATGTGTAAAGGAATTATGGAAGAGTAAGCATAAGGACAAGGATAATGACGATGATGAGGTTGGTCAGTCTGAGAAGAACCAAAGGAAGGAAAAGAAGAAAAAGAAGAAGGATAAGGACCACAAGGATTATGATTCTTATATGGAGAAACATGATGTTGTCATGGAAGATGAGGCAAATTATATGAGTGATCATGCACAAGATGATGTAGAAAATTCCCAAGATCTTCTTGCAGTTGTAGATCTAGAAGACTGATGCTAGTGAGACAAATTCTCCAGCTTCAACAAAATCATGAAGGAGACATCCATACTCTGATTCAAAAGATGATGAACCATTGTAGAAACAAAGTCTGGGAGAAGATGATCCATATGATGATGATGTCTAGGCATCTTGATCTTTAACCAAACCTAGCTCCTATTTTCCAAGAGAAAAATCCCCAATGCCCATGGGAAATGAATGATGAGCATTTGAGTTTCAATAGATTCCAAGAGAAGATGATGCATACAATGACAATGGATAAGCTACCTCAAAATTTTAGTCAATCAAATATGCTTTGTCCCTTCCAAATCCATTTGACATAGTTAAATGAGATCTTATCAAAAACCTCAAATGAATCATGTGTATGTTATCTTTTCATTTTTCCTCTTTCTTGTTTTTTATGGGAAACCTATTTTAGCCTTTATTTTATAACATTTTTTGTGTCCGTCAATGCATTATGCTATATCTTTCTATGAGATTCTAGATTAAAAGAACCTATAATTGAAAATAGATTAATTCATCTATTTTTATTTTACAGTCCCAAATAGGTGGATTAAATTATTTTGTTGTTAAAAAAATCTTGTACAATGTAATGTCCCCTTTTCAAAATGAAACCAAGTTGAAACTTAATTTTTCATCATTCATTTTCCATGGGCCTTACTGATTTTTATTTTGGAAAATAGGAGCTAGGTTTGGTTAAAGCTCAGGAATCCTAGACATCATCATCATATGGATCATCTTCTCTCGGACTCTGTTTCTGCAATGGTTCATCATCTTCAGAATCAAAGTATGCATGTCTCCTTCGTGATTTTGTTGAAACTAGAGAATTTGTCTCACCATCATCAAAGTCTTACAGACCTATAGCTACAAGAATATCCTGGGAATTTTATGCATCATCTTGTGCCTTATCAATCATATAATTTTCCTCATCTTCCATGGCAACATCAAGTTCCTCCATATAATAATCATAAGCCTTGTGGTCATTCTCCTTCTTTTTCTTCTTTTCCTTCTTTTGGTTTTTCCTAGACTAACTAACTTCATCATCGTCATCATCCCTATCCTTACACTTACTCTTCCATAATTCCTTAACATGTTCAAATTTCTCCTCTTGTTGCATCACTCGCTGAATTTCTTCATTTTTCTTTCTCCTTTCCATCTAAATCCTTCGTTCTTCATCAACTTTTTGTTTTGCTTCTTCAACCAAGACAAGTTGGCATGCTACTTTAATTGTGTCTTTTTCTTTAAGCTAGTCATCTGCTTTTAGTTCTATGTTGCCAAGCATACATAAAGCATTTGATGAGTTTTTATCCACCTTAAATGCACCCCCAATCAATTATAGGATTGGTGCATTGTAGAAACATGTTCCAAGAGAAGATGATGCATACAATGATGATGGATAAGCTACCTCAAAATTTTAGTCAGTCAAATATGCTTTGTCTCTTCCAAATCCATTTGACATAGTTAAATGAGATCTAATCAAAAACCTCAAATGAATCATTTGTATGCTATCTTTTTATTTTTCCTCTTTCTTGTTTTTTATGGGTAACCTATTTTAGTCTTTATTTTAGAACATTTTATGTGTCCTTCAATGTATTATGCTTTAAATTTCTATCATATTCTAGATTAAAAGAACCTATAATTGAAAATAGATTAATTCATCTATTTTTATTTTACAGTCCCAAATAGGTGGATTAAATTATTTTGTTGTTAAAAAAATATTGTACAATGTAATGTCCCCTTTTCGAAATGAAACCAAGTTGAAACTTAAATTCTCATCATTTATTTCCCATGGGCCTTGGGGATTTTTCTTTTGGAAAATAGGAGCTAGGTTTGGTTAAAGCTCAGGAAGCCTAGACATCGTCATCATATGGGTCATCTTCTCTCAGACTATGTTTTTGTAATGGTTCATCATCTTCAGAATCAAAGTATACACGTATCCTTCATGATTTTGTTGAAATTAGAGAATTTGTCTTGCCATCATCAGAGTCTTCTAGACCTATAGCTGCAAGAACATCTTTGGAATTTTTCCATCATCTTGTACCTTATCACTCATAATTTTCCTCATCTTCCATGGAAACATCAAGTTCCTCCATATAATAATCATAAGCCTTGTGGTCCTTATCCTTCTTCATTTTCTTCTTTTCCTTATTTTGGTTCTTCTCGGGCTGATTAACCTCATCATCGTCATCATCCCTATCCTTACACTTACTCTTCCATAATTCCTTCACATTTTCAAATTGCTCCTCTTGTTGCATCACCTGCTAAAGTTCTTCCTTTTTCTTTCTCCTTTCCATCTAAATCCTTCATTCTTCATCAACTTTTTGTTTTGCTTCACCAACCAAGACAAGTTGGAGTGCTACTTTAATTATTTATTTTTCTTGAAGCTAGTCATTTTCTTTTAGTTCTATGTTTCCAAGCATACATAAAGCATTTGATGAGTGTTTATCCAACTTAAGTTCATCCCCAATCAATTCTAGGCTTGGTACATTATAGAAACAGATTCCAAGAGAAGATGATACATACAATGATGATGGATAAGCTACCTTAAATTTTAGTCAGTCAAATATGCTTTGTCCCTTCCAAATCCATTTGACATAGTTAAATGAGATCTTATCAAAAACCTCAAATGAATCATCTGTATGCTATCTTTTCATTTTTCTTCTTTCTTTTCTTTTATGGGCAACCTATTTTAGTCTTTATTTTAGAACATTTTATGTGTCCTTCAATGCATTATACTTTATCTTTCTATCAAATTCTATATTAAAAGAACCTATAATTGAAAATAGATTAATTCATCTATTTTTATTTTACAATCCCAAATAGGTGGATTAACTTATTTTGTTGTTAAAGAAATATTTTACAATGCAATGTCCCCTTTTCAAAATGAAACCAAGTTGAAACTTAAATGCTCATCGTTCATTTCCCATGGGCCTTAGGGATTTTTCTTTTGGAAAATGGGAGCTAGGTTTGGTTAAAGCTCAATAATCATAGACATCGTCATCATGTGGATCATCTTTTCTCAGACTTTATTTCTGCAATGGTTCATCATCTTCAGAATCAAAGTATGCATGTCTCCTTCGTGATTTTTTTGAAACTGGAGAATTTGTCTCGCCATCATCAGAGTCTTCTAGACCTACAGGTGCAAGAAGATCTTGAGAATTTTTGAATCATCTTGTGCCTTATCAATCACATAATTTTCCTTATCTTCCATGGCAACATCTAGCTCCTCCATATAATAATCATAAGCCTTGTGGTCCTTATCCTTCTTCTTTTTCTTCTTTTCCTTCTTTTGTTTCTTCTCAAACTAACTAGCCTCATCATTGTCATCATCCCCGTCCTTACACTTAATCTTCCATAATTTTTTCACACATTCAAATTGCTCCTCTTGTTGCATCACCCACCAAAATTCTTCCTCTTTCTTTCCCCTTTCCATATAAATCCTTTGTTATTCATCAGTTTTTTGTTTTGCTTCATTAGCCAAGACAAGTTAGCGTGCTACTTTAATTGTTTGTTTTTCTTTAAGCCAATCATCTATTTTCAATTCCGTGTTTTCCAAGCATACATAAATAATTTGATGGGTTTTTATCCACCTCAAGTGCATCCCCAATCAATTCTAGGCTTATTTGGATCTCATTCTAAGCCTGAGCCATAGTTTCAAGATGTAGATATGCATCCACATAATCAAGAAACTTGAACAATTTCAACCTGTATAAAAGATCTTTTTTAGTATCATGTAGTTGTTCAAACAACCTAGCAAGATTAAATAGTGTTGTGACTTTATCCCATGGTAAATCAAGTGAAACACCATCTTCTTCTACTCAATAGATGAATTCCATATCCTTAAAGTGCATAGAAAAAACTGTAGAATTGGCGTTGGGGCTTTTATTTAAGAATTCAACCCAAATGCCATTTCCTAATGCCTCCATAAAAGTTTGTTGAACCAACTCTAGTTCATCACACTCAAAATTAAGAACCTCATTGTTGTTTAAAAATTCAAGGGGTACTTCTCTACTCTTCTTCAGAAGAGACTTTGTTGCCTTAAGAGAATCTAAGGTTTCATTGGGGTCAATCGATATTAATAACTCACTAATCTTGATAAATGCATGGGAATCACATGGATCTATGTGAGTTTCCTTTCTTAAAACTTCCAAATCCTTCTCCGCCTACCCTTTCTAAGCACTACCCTTTCTAAGCATATATATGGCCTACAACATTTAATATCTCAAAGTTCTTAGGGTGGACCTCCAAAACCTTTTTAAAATTTGAGAAAGAACTCTTAAGATCTCTCAGCTTCAATTCAATATGTCCAAAAAATATTGTGGCCTCTGGATTTCCTTGATTGATTCCATGTAGTAGCAGCTAGTGGTGTCATAATCACCTTTACTACGATAAGATTGTGCAAGATTATAATATGAATGAGACTTCATGAGATGGTGGTCAGTCGAAACAAGAGTTATCTTAGTCAACCGTTCCACAAGAAAATGCTTCCCTATGAAGAAAAAATGGTTTGCTAAATGATTCAATGCCATTGCACAGTATGCGTATAATTCAAAGGCTCTATGCATAATTTACATTCCTTCACGAACACTACCTTTTTCACTAACTATGAGAATCCTACAATTAAAAAACTGCACAATACTAACCATAGAGATTTTTCCCCATTTCAAACAGCAAAATTTCCAAAACATGTGTTTAAAACTGGTAAAAAATCCAAATAAAATCACACTGATTTTTGCCCCAAAAAAATCATGAGAACATAGCTTGTTGCTTACTATTATGCTTTGATAGATTTTTTCCAAGCATCTGTAGCTTGTTTTAAATCACCTATTTTAGGATTTTAGCCATATC
>VDFB02259922.1:0-59395 GCA_007258455.2 Sequoia sempervirens
AGTAGACTTTGCATCACGACTACTAATCGAATTGTGATAGTCACAAAGGGTTGTGCATAAATGCATGAATGAGGGAAATTTCATCATGGTCAATTTATCTTGGAGTTGACTTTGCAAGTTTTCAATAAACATCTTTTGGAGATGTGAATCAGGAACCTTGATGTCTATTTGAGAATACAATGACTAATATCATGAGATGAAATCAATTACCTTTTCATCTACGTTTTGTTTACATCTCATCAAATCAACCATTGTCTTTCTAGGAGTCATGTGCACTTGGAAATGACTTATGAAGGCATCAACAAGTTCATTAAATGAATGAATTGAATTATTTGGCAAAGAGGAAAACCATTCTAAGCCGGTATCCTTTAAAGTCCTAGGAAATAGTTTAGCTAAACAGTTTATCATCAAGGAAAAAATCACTACATAAGGCAGTGTAGGCATTGACATGATTAGTAGGGTCTCCTTTTCCTCCATACTTCTCAAATATAGGTATCTCAATTCCTTGTGGCATCAGTGTTCTTAATATTTCCAAAGATAGTGGGTTGTCGCGGACATAATAGGTAGGTGGTGCATCTTGATTGTGGTTGATGGTGGATATTTGTTGTTGCATGGAGGAGACAGTTTGGGAAAGTTGAGTTGTGAGGGGATCAATATAGGTAGTAGTAGGAGGTGGAAGGGAGAGTTGTTAGGGGGTGTATATGGTGGTAGGGAAAGTGAATGGAACATTAAGATGTGGGAAGGTGGTGGAGGATAAAACATTTGATGCCATGAAGGAACTAGGAGTACTAGTAGGAATACTGAAGGAAGAAGGCATGCCATTAATAGATTGCATGACGGTTGCAACTTGGGGAGTGGTATAGGTAGGGATGGATGCAACTGTGGAAGGATGAAGAATTTGAGGTCCTCCCTGGCTAACCACAGTGTTTGCTGGTTGAGATGTGTTAGAGGTGGGAGAAGCATGCTTTTGATATATCTCAACAATTTGTTTCACAACATCTAAGCCTTCATTAATTCGAAGCATGCGATGGATGTTTTCTATAGTGGGAATGATAATTGTTGAAATTTTTTCAAGACACAAGTTATGTTGGAGATGTGCTAAGTCCTCATGAATGTTAACTATTTTGTCTTATCGAAGATTGTTTTGTGTGTCAACTTGCATGGTATTGGAAGGAAAAGGATTGCTAAAGGTAGTATCCATGCCTGATGTACTATTATCAATACTAGGAGTAGTAGCTCTAGCTAACCCAATGTCTGCAACGAAAGTACTATCGTGGGATGCCATGAGTCTAGAACTTCTCACTAGAGTATTATTAATAGGGCACCAAACACTCATACAAGGGCTACAAAAGGCAAAGTAGATGCAAATGCAATGCAAACTAGAAGCAACAAAATGCTAATAATAGAAAATCTAGAAACTATAACAGAAATGAAGGAACAAAAAACAAAAATATAGAAAATGTGCAAAAATTGTTAGAAATTACAGTGCAAAATGTGCAGGAGGACTAAGTTGTCCAATGTGGTGAATTAGTCCCAATAGTGATTTTTTGAGATTTTTTTGAATTTTGAAATGCAATTTTATGATTTGTGTGTTTTCAGATGCAGGTATAGTATGAAAATGCAAAATTTTGTTATTTTTCAATGTAATGTAATGCAAAAATGCAAGCTATTATGAGCTTTTCACTAATGCAACTTTTAAAACCCTAGGATTGAATTAAACAATGCAAAACCCTAATGAAATTTTGATGCAAGATAACCCTAGGACATGAATTCACTTGAAATCAGAAGTAAAAATGTTCTAAAGTTGGGTTCACCAAAATGTGTCGCCAAAATTTCATATGTGAACACTCTCTTACACTTTTAGGGTTTTCACCTAAAAGGAGAAAGGTAACCTATAGAAATTAAGGGATACCACTCAAGACTAATGTTAAAAGGACTGAAATATGCCTAAATGCAATGATCTAAAAGCACTAAATTGAAAATAAAATGATTTATTAATGCAAAACCTTAAAAATACAAATTGTTTGAAAACACGTTGTGATATGCAAAATGACCTAAAAATGCAAGTAAACAATAACATAAATAAAAAGAAATGGAGAGGTGCACCTGGAAATGGAAATGTGATGTGGAAAGGCTCTGGAATCCTGTAGAGTTGACTGGAAATGATGTCTGGGACACTTGTGCCAATTTGGGCGACTTAGTCCTGCTTCACTAGAATTCTATCGGAACAGGTTTCTGCCAAAAGGGTATCCAAAAATATAAAAATCACTTTTTATGACTGGCAGTGGGACTAATCTGCCAAGGATGGCGACTTAGTCCACCTGGGAATCTCAAAAGTTTGGTGCAGGAATTTGTAGCTAACAGTCTACACTTCACTTCTTGATAGGTGTCTGATTCAGATTCTGTAGAAATCGGGCTGAAAGTGATCTCCAAGGGAATCTCAAAAAGTTTGGTGCAGGAATTTGTAGCTAACAGTCTGCACTTCACTTCTTGATAGGTGTCCGATTTAGATTCTGTAGAAATCGGGCTGAAAGTGATCTCCAAGCTTCAATTAGGGATTTGTTGACTTAAATGACTTTGATGAATTATTGACCACTTTTACCACCTTTCTCTTTGAAAAATCTTCATACAAATCATGTAAAACACACATGCAAAGAGGGGAAAAATGGTTAAGGGTTAGAGTATGGGGGTTTGCCTTGGTCAAACCCCAGTTTGGTAATCAAAACCTTGATAATAAAATGAAATGGAAAGAGAATGATGAACAAATAACATGAAAATTTCATAAACTCACCTAACCCTTATTGTAGAAGCTTGAAGATATGTAAGAAGATGCTCCAATGGATGCTTGAATGCTTGAATGTTATGATGCTTGAACGAGTGAATGCTTGTATGAATTGATTACATGCTTGAATGAATGGGGGGGTAAAATGAGAGACAAAACCATTTATTTATACTTGATTATACAAAATTTCCCAAAAATAACACATCATAGGCCAACCTTAAGGGTTATAGAATAAAATCCCACCATAAATTTAAAGTAATTTTGATTTTTGGGTCAAGTAGGACTAAGTCGCCCCTATTGGTGACTTAGTCCCACTTAAGAAAATTAAGTGGGTGTCAGGAATTAAAGGAAATTAAATAAGGTTTAACAGGAATATTCTCAAAAACACACTTAAGTAGGGCCGAAAAGTGCATTAAGGGGTCATTTAAACATAAGAAAGGGTTGAATTAGTGATGACAAGTCTAGAAAAGCATGAGAGTTTGTTACAACTCCTTACAACACTTTAAAATAAGACTTGGTAAGTGATAAAAAGAGGATATTTAAGTAAATTATAATAAAAGTGTCCTAGAAAAGTGTGAAAGTGGGTTACAACACTTCACAAAACCTTTATAAGACATCTTAGAATTATTAATGATTTATAAGGATCCAAGACCTAATGTGAATGTGTTGGCCACATTACAACATTAAATCTAGGAAAAATCAAGCCAAAGTCCATCAGAAAGACTCAAGTGAGCATAAAAATGTCAAACTATACATTTTTTGGCGACTCAACGACATATTATAGGATGCACTACCATCGCGATGTACCACAGGCACTTAGGCGACCTGATTATTCTCAGCGTAGCAATGCATGGCCCAGGGCTGAGGATCAATCAGAGAGGCAGGCCAGAGAGGGTAGCAACCATCAAGGCTAGTTTGATTTTGTATAGACACTTTTTGAATTTTTTTGCCCCATTCTTTCACACAGATATACATTCATGGGCTCCTTTTTGATGGCCTCGTGGATATTGTATTATGATCGATATACATACACTGATCCAAATTTTGTATCATGACATTATTTTTTTGATATATATATGATAGAGATACAGATTCTATATGATGTGCTCACCTTATTTTATGCTTATGATGTATGGATGCACCTTACTTTCGATGCCTATGCGATATATGGATGAATGCAATGTTATATTATCCTTTTCATGATATTCCATGTGATATGATATGATATGCAGATGTTATGGATGCAAATGATATGAAAATGTTATGGATGCATTTCTTTTTATGTATTTTCTATGCAGTTTTAGGATGTGATGATTATGCATGTAATGTCAATGAAAATTAAGATATGTATGCTTCATGATATGATATGTGATGTATGCTTATGATATATGCAACAATTTAAGATGGTTAGAATAACAAATCTATATTATTCATCACAACTTAAATGATAATGACAATGCAAAATGTATGATGTGATATGCTATGATCATGCAAGATGTATGTTTTATGATTATGCTTTGATTATGAGATGCATGTATGATGATGATTTGTGGATGCAGGATGATGTTTTTGTTGACTATCATGATACCATGTTAGCGTGGAAAGAAGATAGAAGAAACAATATGATTTGATCATTGACTTTGATGATTGCTTTCAAAAGATCCAACAAGTCTATGATCGACTGAGACTTTATTAGAGATGGTGATGAGAAATGCGAGATGAGGATGAATGTAGGATGATGAGGTGCTCACTTTTCAGGTTTTGGATTTTTTGTTGTTCCTTATTGTTTGATATAACACATAGACACGATGCATCAAGGTATTGATAACCAGGATGGCGTTGTATCTAGTGTAATGGACTTTGACTCAAAAAACAAATAGGATAGTTCTTGTTCACACCTTGTCATATAGAAATGTCATTGGAATGTAAGTTAGAATCCTAGAATACATTGGACCAAAGCATACACAATAGTCAACAAAGTACTCCCAACAACCTTCCTACACACAACTAAGCGAGTATACACCAAGATTATTTTACAAGAGTATCCCAAAGCACAAACAACGAAAAATAATGATTGATGCCCCATTCCTTTCTCTCTAAATAATTTTAGATAGAAATCATCAAGAGGTCGTCTGAATGGGCCAATAAGATAAATCATAAGAGAAGATCAAAGACAAACAGTCAGTGTTATCTATATCTCTTGCCTAGTTTAAGTTTAGCTAAGGTGATTTCTAATACTGATGTCCATCGCAGGAAGGATAAATCCTAAGACATGTTGATTAGATGGTTGTTTGACATGTTAAGATGATGATGCTAAGATGAGTTATTGATATACACTTCATTGATGTATTTACCTATGATTTAGACTTTATATTTTGACACTTAGGTTCACACTTTACGACTTGCTATACTTGTTTTCTACTTGTTTTTCCAAAGGTTGAAGGTGACGATTGATTTATTATGGGTGAAAGTTTATTGCGGGTGAAAGAGAGATGGGATGGGTGGTTTTGGATTTTTTTGGAGTATTTCAATGTTTTAGGTATTTTGTAAATGTTTTGAGTCTGTTTTTGGTCTTTTTGAAAGTTTATATGAATGTTTAGGGTTTTCCAAGATATTTGAGGCTATTCAGGGTTTTTGAATTTATTCCAAATGTTTAGGGATTTTTGAGGGTTTTCCAAATGTTTAGAGATTTTAAAGGGTTTTCCGATCAATAACCTAACCTAAAGACCTATCCTAGGGGCCTTGAGGGTTGATCAAAGATAAGCCTTGCCTACGTTATACATGAAGAGACCACATAGCTCAACCGATTTGACTTATTAACAAAGAGATATGAACAATTTGAGAGATGTTGATTTATTATGACAGACTCCTAAAGAATGACCTAGGGTGTCTCAGGGGCACATCAATGATGGCCTTGCCTACGTTCAAGCTCAGATACAATATAGTTCGACAACAAGACACTATTTTTTGGATTTTCCGATATTCGGCATTTTTAGGGATTTTGATGTGTTTTGGATTTTGAATTTACAATTTTTTGAATGTTTTTGGATTTTCGTTGTACAAGATTTTACAATTTTTTTTGGATTTTTTGATGAACATTTTACGAATGTTTTTGGTATTTTCGACAAGATTTTATGAATATTTTTGGATTTTCTGATGACCATTAGGATATACAAGAATCTGATGTGATCCATAACCAATTTCCCCTAGTGTGACATGTTAGACTACTTCGATATAGGTGGGAAAAACTGACCTTTGGAATATGCCAAGTAGTACTAAAGGGATTGTGATACCTCACAACATCAAGCTATGATAAGGATGCAGATAGGCAATGGATGAATAGGATAATGATGTGATGGATGAAGGCTAAAAATCCAAAGAATAGATGGAGGTGCTTTTATTTATGCAAAGCACCTGTTTTCCAGGTTTTCACCAAGGTACTTTCCCAAAGCACCATCAAAGTGGTTTTCACTAGAGGACGATTGTTTTTCTTTTCTTTTTCAATCCTTTTTCTCATTTTTTTGGATTTTTATCATTTTTTATTTTTAAAATTTTTAGATTTACACCCTTCAAGACTAGGCATAAATTTTTTTAAGATGCAAGTTGTTGGTGGGTTCCTATAAGGGTTCACCTTCAGGTGTTGATGAGTTGGTATGCTCCTGATTCGTAGCTTGTTGTGATGACAAAAGGACCCAACTAGTTAGGATCAAACTTCCCTTTGGTGTCTTGATCTGGAGGATTTTTCTAATTTTTTTTGAGAACAAGATCCCCTACCTAGAAAGACCAACGTTTGATTCTCTTGTTATGGCTCCATTTTAGTCAGTTTTGATATATTTGCAAGTGATTGAAGGAGTCAAGATGATGCTCATCCAGGAATTCTAACTCGTTCAGCCGAGATACTCTGTATTCTTCTTCTATGATTAGGTTTTGTAATGACACTCGCAATGATGGGAGATCAACCTCTAAGAAAGATAGCTTCGGATCGATAGACTAGGGAGAAAGGGGTTGCACCTGTTGGCATGCAGATACTGGTTCAATAAGCCTAGAGAGTGGGATTTAGTTGTAGATGCTAGTCATGGAAAGCTTCATTGACCATTTTCTTTAGGATTTTGAAGATGGTTTTGTTTGTAGCCTCAACTTGATCATTGCCTTGGGGGTAATATGGGGTAGATAATCGGTGTTGGATGTTGAATCTTTGACATAGCTCTTTCACATCCTGATTCTTAAAGGGAGTTCCATTATCTAAGATGAGGGTTTGTGGAACACCATAACACCAAATTAGATAGTTCAGGATAAATTTGGAAATTTGCTTCCCCATTATGTAGGTCATAGGAATGGCTTCAACCCACTCGGTAGAATACTCATTGGTTGTAATGATAAACTTGTGGCCATTGGATGAGGTTGGGGTGATCTTTCCTATGAGGTCAAGCCCCCAATGCAAAAAAGGCCAGGGTGTGATCATGGGTTACAACTCTTGAGATGGAGCATGAATCAGACCTCCATGTTGTTGACATTGGACACACTTTTGCACATATTGATGAGCTTCCCTTTCCATGGTTGGCCACTAGGTCCCTGTCCTCAACAGTTTCTTAGCTAAGGTCATACCACTAGAATGGGACCCACATATGCCATCGTGCACTTCTATTAAAGCGGTCAAGGCTTCCTCTTGGTTAAGACATCATAGCAATGTCCCTTCGATGCTTCAACAGTAAAGGGTATCACCTAGGATCATGAATCGAGATTCATTTTGAACAAAAGTCTTTTTAAGGTTTGAGTTGATATCGGATGGGAGGGATCCTCTGCTTAGGTAGGTAAAGATGTCATGGTACCATGGGGATACAGGACCAACAATGACACACATGAATTATGATTCAGGGATCTTGAAAGTTGGTAGGAGAAGTTGCTCTACCAAGAATTCACATTGGAGGATGTTGTTTGACATGTCTAGCAATGATCCAATTGTTGCCATGGCGTCTGCTACTCTGTTGTTCATGTGAGGAATCTACTCAAAAGTTATTTCTATAAAAAGGTCCTTGAGACTTTCGACCATCTTTTTGTAAGGAATGAGCTTATCATCCTTAGTTTAATAGTCATCGTTCACTTGGTTGATAACTAGCTGTGAATCTCCATAGACCTTCATCTCTTGTATCTGCCATTGAACCACTATCCTTAGACCCGTGATTAGGGCTTTGTACTCAACAATGTTGTTAGTACAAGGGAATGACAACTGGTATGAATTTGGGATGCAATCACCTTGATGGGTGATGAATACCTGCTCCAGATCCATGTTGGGTGAACGATCCATCAAAGCACATCTTCCATTGAGCCCTGAGATTGATAAGGAACATTGATTCATAAGGGAACTTAGATATCAGAGGGTTCTCAACATAGATAGGTGCTTCTGCTAGTTGGTCTGCTATCACTTGTCCTTTGATTTCCTTGCGTTCTACATACTCTATGTAGAACTCTGTTAATATCATCACCCATTTGGCCATTCACCCTGTGAGAGTTGCTTTGGATAACATGTATTTTAATGGGTCAATTTTGGTAATAAGTTTGATTTGATGTGACAACATGTAGTGCCTAAACTTTTGTGAAGCAAAAACTACTGCTAGGCATGCTTTCTCAATGAGTGAATACTGATGAGCCTAGTTTTTGGTCCAATTTTTGGGTAGAATCTATAGTTTATTTGCTGATAGATATCATGGAATTTAATGTTAAATGTCAGTATTTTCATAATGTTTCCCTCAAACTATTGACATTAGAATTAATCCAATCTTCGCAAGCTTTAATGACATTTGGCATAATATGTGGATCATCTATATTGATTTTTCATGTGGTTAATGAATGTTCCTTAGAGTGGTTATAGATGTGTAGTTATTATGCGTACTGACCTTTCCATGTAGATTTAATACGCCAAGTTGAGGAAGACACCACCAGCTGGGCATGCACCATAATGTTTAGCAAAGGAATCGCTCCAAGTCAAAGGCAACCGACAACAGAAGATTCTTCATGCAACTGAATGTAACCGCCTTGTAATGGACTTTAATGATCGAGCATGCATGGGCATTACTGCTATGCTAGATTTGTGTTTGGACCTGCATGTTTGACCAGATTCCATGCATGCGTAACCACCATCGCTCCATTTCCTCTATTTTCCCTAAATGGTGTCCTCCCAGTCATGGAGTTGACTACCTCATTTAGCTGTTAGTATAAATAATGATCTGATGCTCCTTCTTCAGAGGTTGTACGATTTGATATTGTACTTGCACTCTCCAATTTTCAGTAATACAGATACATTACTCTTTTGTACTCATGATTCACAGTGAATAAAATAAAGTTCTAAGTTTGAGCATTTGAGTTTTCATTAGTTTTAGAGGATACTTATCCAAGGGGGCCCACTTGGTGAGTAATCCGTCTTCTTAGTTTAGAATTAGTTTAGTATTACTTGATGTTTAGTACCTAGTTAGAAATTTGGCACTGATTGTTCCTGTAGCCACTAGAATTTCATTATGTGACTGTTCCTACAGCCAAAGTAGACAAAGCAATGTCTTGTTTGTTGCTCAGATTTTCATTCCTGTTATGCATTTCAGCTTGGCATAGTCATTGATTGGTGTTCAACATTTGTTTCATTCATTTTCAAGCAATTTACTTTCAGTATTGTGTGTTCCTTAGCTATAGAATAGAATGGCTACTTTGAGTTCCTAGTGCACATACTGTGCTGAACCATTTCAAGTTCACGTCCCTGGGTTGACAAGTTAAATGCACCTTCATGATGATTGAAATGGCTATTCAGGTTAGATGTCCAATATCTGAATCATGGTTGTAAAGGCTTAGTTATTAAGATCATTGTAGGAGGCCGACAAATAGTTCATTTCATAGCCCACCAAAGTCCTGCTGATGTAGTAGATAGCTCTTTTCTTTCCGTTTTCATCATTCTGTGCCAGTAGAGCTCCTAGTGCTACTGATGTTGGTGAGATATACAAGATCAGTGGTTTGTTCAGTATTGGTGGCATGAGCACTAGAGGTGTTAATAGATAATATTTTATTTTTTGGAAAGCTTTGTCACACTTCTCATCCCACTTGTAGGTTATACCTTTATGAAGAAGATACGAAAAGGGGTGGATTTTATCTGATAGATGCGCTATGAACCTCTTGATGGACTGCAATCTTCCTTGTAACCCTCTCATCTGCTTTAATGTTTGCGGTGGTTCCATGTCTAGGATAACTTTTACCTTTGTTGGATCAATTTCTATCCCTCTTTGCGAGACGATATAGTCGAGGAGTTTCCCTGATGTAACCCCAAAGACACACTTTTTCGGGTTTAGCCTTACCTTGTGTTCTTCTACCCTATCAAAGATGGGTCTTAATACTTGTATGTGCTCACTTATTTTCTTTGATTTTTCTAAAATATCGTCCACATAATCTTTGACTATTTTGTGGATCATGCTGTGGAAGATGAGGGTCATTTCCCTTTGATAGGTTGCTCCTGCATTCTTTAGCCCAAATGGCATTACATTCCAGCAATAGGTTCCCCATGTACAAGTGAATGCAGTTTTGTGTTGATCCTCCTTGGCGATTATGATTTGATTGTAGCCTGAAAAACCATCCATGAGTGATAGCATTTCATGACCATCCGCTAAGTCTACAAAGAGGTCGATATTGGGAAGAGGGAAATCATCCTTTAGACATGCCTTGTTTAAGCATCTGAAATCAATGCATATTCTGATGCCCCCAGTGGGTTTTGAGACTGGTACCAGGTTTGAAACTCACTCAAGATAATCTATTGGTCAAATAAATCCAACGTCAAGAAGTTTTTGTAACTCGAGTTTGACCAAGAGTGCTATCTGAGGGTGCATCTTCCTTAATTTCTACTTGATTGGCTTAGCTTCATAAAAGACTGCTAAGTGATGCACAATCACTTTTGGGTCGAGCCCTGGCATATCTGTGTATGACCATTCAAATTTAGCTCTGCGCTCTTTCAAGAATGTTTCCAGGTTATTTTGTTCGTCATCCAAATATGATTTGACATAGAAAGTGATCTTAGGTGCTTCTTCAGTTCCCACATTGACTGGTGTGGCCTTTTTCGCTAGTGTTGTTGACTTCTCTGAATTCATTGCACTAAGGGGAAGATTGAATCCCTCATCCTTGGGCATCTCAGAGAGGTTTTCACCTTAGGATCCTTTGTTTTTACTTTTTTAGGATCAAAAAGTGCCACAGTGTGGTTTTCACATAAGGATCTGCATGTTAGTTGTATTTCATCAATTTTACGACTGAAGGATTCAATCGTCTCCCCATAGTATGCCTTTGTATCTAGCTCTATGTCAAAACTGGCTTTGTGATCTTCCCATGGTAAGTTGTCACAGAGTCCCATGAATTTTGAGATCGCTTCATCATTTTTGAATAAATCCAAAATTGGTGGTCCTTGTTGGTCCATGTCAATGAGTTGGGGGTAGACTAGGCATATTTCAGTTGGTTGGTTGCTTGGAGCAAAGGATGTAATGGATATCATGAAGAGGGATTTTTTTTCAAATAGGTCAACAACATCGAGGGGGAAGTCATCTAAGGTCATATCACGTGATGGAGATAACCAAGAGGAAGCCTCAACTCGTTTAGCATAAGTACCTTTTCCAATAAGGATGACCTTTCTAGTAGTACAACCTAGGCCGAGATTCTTTAGTTGTTTCTCAAGAGTGATGGGTTCTAGTAAACCATTATCATTCTATCCTAGCTTCTTGTTTTTGTTATATCCCATTCCCTTCATGAGCTGCAATCCTTTGTTATCATCTTCCATAGGAAGAGCGGGGATAGATTGTTCATCTTGATAGAGGATTTTGGAGATATCGTCCTCATTGACATATTCTTGATTCAAATCCCCCCACTTGGTGAAGGTAGTAGTTGCCATTTTGATAGTTTTAGTCTCTTTGTTGTTAGATGTAGGTTTCCCATGAGATTGAGGAGAAATAGGGAGCTCTCCTAAGACAAAGGTGTTCTTCATTAGCTTGTATCTCCCACAACCATCATCTTGGATCACTACTTTGATATCAGGTATGTTCTACACTATGGGTGCCTTTGTTTCAGAAGTAGATGCAAGGGATGATGGGTCAACAAATGAGGTAGAAGGTGTAGGCCCTTCATCATTCTTGGGTACTTAGGGGATTTTATAGAACTTGGCTTCAATATTTTTGCAATAGTAAAAAGGCTCAAGATCTCCATGGATAGTAATCTCTCTGCCCTTGAAAGGAAACTTCACACACTAATGGTAAGTTGAGGCTACAAATTTTAAGGTATGAATCTAGGGTAGACAAAGCAATACACTGTAGGGAAGATCTAGGTCAAGCACTAGGAATGTAGTTTATGCGATGAGAGGGCCTACTTGAATGGGTAGTGCAATGATACCTTATGATACAATTTCTTGGTCATCATATTCCTTGATGGTGTTACTCTTTGTCTTCTCAATAGTATCCTCTGAATAGCCCAAATTTTTGATCAGCTTAAGGGTGCAAATGTTCAATCCAGCACCTCCATCTACTGAGACTCTTTTGACTTTGTTCTTATGAATGATAACCTCAAGGTGTAATGAATAGTTATGAGATGGCTATGATGGTAGGTCTTGCTCTGAGAAGGTGAGAAGGTGATTATCTATATGTCCTACCATATCTTGAAACTGATCGGTATCAATATCCTTAGGAACAAATGAATCTGATAAAGCTTTCTCCAAGATTTACCTATGTGTGGGTGATAGCCTCAATAGTTATAGGATTGATATCTGTGCGAGGGTCTTCTTAAGGTGTTCTAAGAGATTATACTTGCTGGTACTTGTTGGCTGAGTAGGTTGTGCCCTAGATTGGGGTGATACTCCTTGGATGGTTACTTTACCACATTGTGTGGTCACTCCACACTGTGCACTATTCCATTTGATGGTGACAACAGGGCTGACACTATCACAGGAAGTAACTACATTGGAATAAGTGTGTTGTACGTTTGTGTAATCCTTGGCTTTCCCAGTGTTGCTTTCTTTGTTATGATCCGACTAGGGTTCTTGTATATCTTAAGATATTGATTCTCAGTTGGTACCTCAACATATATAGTGTCATTCTCTATGAGGTCTTGGATAATGTTTTTGAGCCTCATGCAGTTTGTTGTTTTGTGTCCTTTGATCTTATGAAAGTCACAAAGGTCGTTCGTGTTGTACCATGATGGTTTCTCTTGTGGTTCTTGGTAGTTTTCAAAGTTGGGAAGTGTGATCAGATTTGACTCTACCAAATTTTTCATGATGGTTTTGATGGGTTCAAATAACTGTGTGTACTTTCATTTAAGATAGTTGTTCTTGTTAGGGGTTTTCCTTTGCATTTCGTTGTTATTGATCTGATTGTTCTACGAAGGTGTTGTTTGTTGCACAGTTGGTTGGATGTTAGCAACTTGACTGTTGTTTGGCCTAGGAGCACTTAGGACTAGTTTAGTGTCTACTACACCATCGTTTGTTACATTCTTGCTCTTAGCCCAGACATGAGGCTTGTCATTTGAACTAGTTGATGGGTGATTGTCTTTGTAAGCTTGAGTGTTTCCATGTGAGATTAGAGCTCTCTCAATTTTAAGGGCTCTAGGGAAAAGCTCATCATAAGATGTGATGCACTGCATTTTCAAGTGGAAGGATAGATCTAGATCTAGATTTTCTATGATGATTCCCACTTGTTGTTCCTTAGGAAGAGGCCACTTTCTTTTTCTAGCTCTTTTTCTCCACCGTTGTAAGAAATTAGTGAAAGTTTCTCCTTTGTTTTGTTTGAGAGTGTACAATTCCTCTAGACTAACATCCATGTCAAGATTAAAGGGGAAGTGATCGATGAATTTATCGATAATTTCTTAGAAATTTTTGATGCCAGGAGGTAGATGAGAAAACCAATATATAGCAGGTCCTATTAAGCTTCGAGAGAAGAGGTGCATTAAATAAGAATCATTGTAAGCTACCTCCATACACATGACATTAAACTCCTTGACATGGTCCACAGGACTTCCTCTCCCTTTGTATTTATCCAATTTGGGGATTTCAAAGCCAAGAGGGAATGGAAACCAATTCAACCACCACCACCAGATCCACGAGACATACAGATTTAGCAGCTGCAGCAACAGGTGTAGACAATTACAGGGGAGTGAGATCAGGCCCACTAGCAGATTTTGGTGATCACTGTCGAGCAAGACCAGGCCAGGTAGCAGGTTGTGGCTATTATAGTAGAGAGAGATCATTCCAGGAAACAAGTACAGGTTGTGACTGCTAAGTGAGATCAAGAGATTAGTTGCCTCCAACAGTTAGAGGCGATGACAACAACTACCCAGGGTAGGACTGTATCTGCTAGGTTGTAAAAAGAGGTTGTGACCGAGGCAACCTATTATAGGATGTAGTACCACATAGATGTTACAATGCCACTTAGACAGTCTGACTATTCGTAGCAGAGTGATGCATGGCCTAGGGCTGAGGACCAGCCAAAGAGGCAGGCTGGAGAGGGGAGCAACCATCAGGGCTAGCTTGAGTGTACAAACACTTTTTGATTTTGTTGCCCCATTCTTTGATACAAATATACATTTATGGGCTCCTTTTTGGTAGCCTCGTCGATATCATATTTATGATCGATATACATACATTGATCTAGATATTGTACCATGACCTTCATTTTTGATATATATATGATACGTATACAGATTCGATATGATGCAATGTGTTCATCATATTTATGTATGCTTATATGTATTTGATATGAGATGTGACATGCTTGGATGCACTTTATTTATGTATGCTTATGTGATATGAGATGAGATGATATGTAATGATATGGATGGATACAATGCTATTTTATTTTTCATTATCTCTTCATGATATGATACACATATGTTATGCTTACGCAAATAATATGGAATGCATTTGTTTTTGTGTATTTTCTATGTAGTTTTTCGTGATATGATGATGTGATGCGTGTGAGATGATATGCATGCAATGATTTAAGATGCTTAGAATAACAAATATATATTATTCATCACAACCTAAATGAGAATGATGATGCAGGATGTATGTTTTATGATATGCTATGATTATGTTGTGATGTATGTATGCAGATGATTTGTGGATGCAAGATGGATGCATTGATGATGTTTTTGTTGACTATCATGATCCTAGGTTAGCGCAGAGAGGAGAAAGAAGAAACAAAATGGTTTGACCATTGATTTTGATGATTGATTAAAAAATCCAACAAGTCTATGATCCACCGAGACGTTATTAGAGATGGCGATGAGAAATGTAGGATGATGATTTTCTCATATATTGGGATTTTTCATCGTTCCTTATTATTTGATATAACACATAGACACGATGCATCAAGGTATTAATAACTAGGATGAAATTGTATCTAGTGTAATGGAATTTGACTCAACAAACAGATATGATAGTTCTTGTTCACACCTTGACATACGGAAACCTCGTTGGAATGCAAGTTGGAATCCTAGAATATATTGGACCAAAGCATACACAATAGTCAACAACGTACTCCAAACAACTTCCCTACATACAACTAAGCAAGTATGCACCAAGATTATTTTACAAGAATATGCACAAGCACAACAAACAAATATTTTTAGATAGACATCATCGAGAGGTCCTCAGAATGGGTCATTAAGATAAATCATAAGAAAGGATTAAAGACAAACAATCAGTGTTATCTATATCTCTTTCCAGTTTAAGATAGCTAAGGTGATGTCTAATACTGATGTCCATCGCAGGAAGGATACATCCTAGGACATGTTGATTAGATGGTTGTTTGATGCAGGATGATGATGAACTTTATGATAAGTCGTTAATATAAACTTCACTGACGTATTTACCTATGATCTAGACTTTAGATTTTGACACTTAGGTTTGCACTTTATGACTTGTTATACTTGTTTTCTATTTGTTTTTCCAAATTTTGAAGGTGACGATCAATTTATTATGGATGGAGGTTTATTGTGGATGAAAGCGAAATGGGATGGATGGGTTTTGGATTTTTTCTATAATTGTAGACATGGAAAATGTACTGATTGACGTTGCACATTTGATCCCAATTACTAACACCATTTTCATCCTAAATCACCCCTCGGTCTAACCATTTAATCAAATCCCCTTATTTGATTAAACTCATCAATTATCATCTCTTAATTAAATAAATCATTTTATCTAATTAAGTCTTTCTCTCTTGTTAATTAAATCAATCAATTTGATCTAATTATCCCTAGTTAATTAAATAAATCAATTTTATTTAACTAATTTCTAAAGTCTATCTCATTAAATCAAATTAAAACCTTATTTGATTTAATCTAACATCATCCCCTCCAATTAAATAAATAAAAAATCTTTATTTAATATCTATATCACATTCCTCTCATCTTTGATTTAAATTAACCCCTAAATCTAAATCAAATATGTCACATCCCCTAATTTCTCATTAAATTAATTGACCTTGATTAATTTAATCCTAATGCAAGTCCCATCCTCTAGCTTTTGCCACTTGCACATGAAAATAAATTTAATTCATTTATTAAATCTCTATTTTCTCTCAACATGGCATAATGGAGGAATATTCTCTCAATTTGAATTCAAAATCCAAGTGGACTTTGTCCTTCCAACAAGGCATTTACTTCACCTAATAAGTCCTTTTGCCTTGATCCAAGTGGCATTTAAGGCATTTCATTTCCCTCTTACATGTCATTTCAACATTTTCAAATATCACCTAATTGCATTTATGGGAACATTCATCAAAATGTGCACATCTTCCATCTACTCACATTTGGACAAGTGGCACCTTGCCATTGGTTGAATGTTAGTCCCACATTGCTTCATTTTGGGAATTTCTCCATCCTATCATTCTATAAATAAGAGGCTTCATTCCTCATTCTATCATCCACAATTTGAGCAAAGTTATTATACTCAAATCCATAGCAATCCTCATCCAATTTTATCCAATATTATCTAGGTTATGCAGATTTTCATTTTGGAGCACATTGGAAGCATTCATCAAGTGGATCACTCTTCATCAAGCATCTACATTGCATAATTGGAATTGGGAAAGGGCCAATTTTCACATCAAATTGGCACTAATTCCCTCAAGAGATTTAGAGTTTGCTTTGCATTAGAATAGGATTTGATATCTTTGGTTTATGTTTGTTGTGTTCTTCATTTCATTCCTTTTCCTTTGCAATTCAAATGGATTTCTTGAGGAATCATGATAATAACCTTGCATTTGATCTAATATAGTGTTTTTCTCTCATGTTTGTGTAGGTTTGGAATCTTGGTTCACATTTTGGCGCTAGAAGGAGGGCTAACCAGAAGTTCTAATCACGTTTTTCCATCAAATTTTGTGCTTTTTTTGTGGTTTTTGGGTCTACAGGAAACTCCACCGTTGGAACATTAGCGTTGCAGTTCAGGACTACTAGGAATCCAATGTCACTATATCACACCACTACAAACTCTAAACTCCGATGCTCTTTGTTTCCCGCCCGAGATTCAAATTTCTAAATAGCACCGCTGTGTCTTTCTGACCCGCTGGAATCTTCTCAAATTTCAAACTCAACCGCTGGCTCAAATAGTGACGCCTTCATGCTCACTTGTCCTGGCTACAAAGTGATGCTGACTGGAAAGCAGTGCTATATAGCACCGCTGACATTTTCAAACTCCGACGCCTTCATGGGTTCCACCGTTGGAGGAAAGTAAAAATTGGAAATTAGTTTTATGACATGTGCTTTTTGTCAAATTCTGATCATTTGGCCTATTTTCTGATTTCCTAACCTCTGGTTTTGCAGAATTTGACTGGTTTTCTTGTAGGTCATTGGTTCAAAGGTGAAGAGGAAGAGAAGCATAATGACATCATTTCATGATACCAAGTGTTTTTGAACACTTTAGTGTTTGTTAACACTCTTAGAGAATTCACTAGTTCTCTTAAAGAAAATATGTTATCTTCCATGCTTAGGACCTACTAGTTTCCTTTTGGGCTCTAAAAAGAACACTTCAATTTCTTGTTACAAAAGGGCTTAAAATGAACTTTAGGACACAAACTTACTAGAGTTGGTTTTTGGATTTAACAATTGAACAAGGCAAATTTTCACATTTCCTTTGGTGCTTAAAAAGAAGTCACTATTGCTTTGTGGGTCTTAAAATGAACATGTGCTACTTTGTTTTGTGATTACTTACTCAAACTAACACCATTGAAAAGACGTATGCGCTTCTCTCGTGCCTCATGGTGATCTTGAGAATCAAAAGGTATTTTGGTGGTCTTAGGTTGAGATAAAGTAATTGCCTCCACACTTCATTTTGGGATTAAAATTGAACAAATATTTGTGAGTGTGAGTGGAACTTATTGCATGTGTTCTCCCTTTTTTCCTAAACGAAGGTTGATCGAACTATGAATATGTTTACTTGCTATTGTTTATCTTAGAGGGCCTGCCTTGGGGAAAAACTACTCACCCAAGGGAATGACCCAATCGGTAACACACTAAAGCCAAGTGTATTTCCATCTGGGATATAAAAGTGGGTATTGGAACAAAAGCCAATATCACGCAATTGGTCCTGATGAGAAGGGAAGCAATGGTCTCTTGCCGCATGGGTCAATCTCCACGAACGGAAAGTACAAATTAAAACCCTTGTGTAGAAAGGCCAAAATCCCTATCTATTTGTTGGTGCAAGAATGGTTGTTCTGAAGCCACCCCACACTTTTACGACTTGTAGTAGAGATGGAAGGTATGCCATGGGAGATTCATGGGTACTAATGCTTGGTTGCCCCGAAAGAAGTGTTGAGCCGTGGAGGGGATCCAGTGGGGTCAAGCATCTAACCATCCGTTGAAAGTAAACGTAGCTGGACTTGTCCAAGTGGGGACTCAAAAAATATAGTCTTTCATATCCATAGGATTGTGCTTGTTCTTGGTTACAAAACACTTTGCTTGTTCGAAAACATTGGAAAACAAACATTTAACATGAGCATAAAATCTTAAACCCTTTAGGAGAAGCAAATATCCTTGAATGAATTCACATGCCCTTGCTTACCCTTGGGATTCAATATCCTTAGAGGTATCTAGGCACTTGAATTTAATCTCAATTTTCTCCTACTAAAGTAAACATTAGGTAGCTCTTGCTTTGATTTCCTCGATTTCCACATAATATACTTTGTGGGATGAGAAGGAATTAAAACATTAGACATCTAGTTTCAAAACTTGATCAAGAAGTGTTTGTGGTAAAATGAAATCATTAAGCAAAGACTAAAGACAATTGAATCCCACACATGTGTTCCAAATGATTTCATGCAAGATCAAGATCAAGAAACCAAAGATAAAAGCTCTAGTATAAAATATCACCAAAAGCGTCTCTCAACGCTATACAAATTCAGACGAAGATTTCTTTTTAACTTCTACAGGAAAGCTTCAAGAAACAATCCTGGCTTGTATTCATTTTATTATTGTCAAAACCTAAATCTTTTTAGAGAGTTTGAGCATCTTGTTTAGAGAAAAGCATGTTCTTCAAAACGAGGTCTAGTAAACAAGTGTCTTTTTTAGGCAAACATAGGATCAAAATAAAATCTTTATCCATCTTCAAACATCAAACCCAAAATCATCTCATCACCAACTCTTTGAAAAATCTTGGTAAAATCCTTCATGTTAAACTTTGGGAAAATCATTTGAAGCCAATCCAAAAATCATCTTGTTTGATTATATGTGTGTAGATGCATCCTTCTCCACATATTTAGTCAAATTATCAAATCTTGTGAACAAATTTATCCCTTGATAACATCCAACATCTTGGGATTTAGGAGTTCATTATCCAAAATCAAAATAAAACCAATCAAAATCATCTTGTTTGGATAAGTGTGTTTAGATGAATCCTTCTTCTCACACCTAGAAAAATTAGCATCTTGTGAATAAAATCTACTCTAGGACAACATCCAACCTCTTAGAGTTTATGAGTTCACCATCAAAATCAAAATCCAAATCAAAGCAAATCCCAAAGCAAAATCAAGTCCTAAATTTTAACATACCCTTCAAGATTTTCTCAAAGAGTTCCAATCATCCATCAAACATCCATATTACATTCCATGTCATTATCACCTTTTGATCTTTAAATCATCCTAAAAATTTCTCTTGTGTGCCTAAAGATATATCATTCTAAAGAATTAGAGGTTCATCTCTTATATTCTTGAAAAAATTGATCCCTATTTTATGGTGCAAACTAGATCTCAACACAAGAAGGACATGGAAGCCCACAAAGAAACATCAACCTCAAGTGATCTCAGTCAAACGAACAACGATATGAATCCTGTTGGATCAAGAAATCCTACGACCAATCTTTCACTCCCTCAAGACCATCAAGAGGATGGACAAGTGGAAGACCTCACAAAAAACCCTCATGGTATGACCCAAGATGAGATCAATGAGATGGTTCAAAATCCTAAAAATCGTAGGATTGTTAACATCATGATGAAACTCCATCCTCAACAATACATGCTCGAACTATTAAAATAAGGGACTAAACTCCCCTCCAATTATGACGTAAGCACTATTGTGGAACCATCTTCAACATCATTCACACTTCCCATATCATCCACACCCCCATCACATCAACATCCCAATTTCAAAATATCACTCAATCTATCCCCCAAATCACATCATCAATCGCTCCAACCCAACCGATAGTTAACAAAGGGAGTGCAATTCTCAATGCATTATAAACACACCCTATTGTAAACAATCAAGATTTGGATGAAAATACTATCTTGGGTCAAACTGTCCCCAAAATCCATCAGATCCATATGTCCCCCTCACCTTTCATAATGACCCATCATCATCATCATTTAATGCAACACTGCAAACCTCTCTCCCCATGACCTCACAAGGAGAAGATGACCTATTTGGACTAGGGGGAATTTTTGATCCAACATCATGATAATTTCCTCAAGAGAGCTTAACACTCACTTTCCCACCAATCCCACCCTTTCCATTAACATTCATCTCACCTTTTGGTTTGGGGCTACCACCAATTTCGTCACTCATTCAAAACCCCCTCCCAACCATCACTCAAGGTATCATACCAAATCCTCCCCTCTTGCCATCAATATCACAACAAAAAATGGCAACCACCACCCCATCACAAACAAACAACACCTCATCTATCACCCTGCAAAACATGGTCTCTCAAGGACCAAGCATATCAATCACACCATCAACTACAACGATGCCTCTCATCACCACAACAAACACCATTCTGAGCCCACCTCCGCCACCACCACCACCACCACCACCAAACATGAACACATCAAACCAAAACAGTATTGTGTTGCAAGTAGCTCAACAAGCTACCTATCAAAAGGCACTCCAACAAGTACAAAAACAACAAGCTGCACAAATAGCTGCTCAACAAGCCGCTCAAGCCGCGCAAGCTGCTCAAGCAGCCCAAGCCGCATTACAAGTGAAAAAAGCACAACAGGCTGCACAAGCTCAATCCTTATTACAACAACAAGCACAACAAGCAGCCCAAGCTGCACAAGCCGCACAAGCTACTCAGGCACAAGCACAAGCACAAGCTCAAGCACAAGCAAAAGCTCAAGCTCAAGCTCAAGCTCAAGCTCAGGCTCAAGCTCAGGCCCAAGCTCAAGCGCACGCTCAAGCCCAAGCCAAATATCAAGCACAAGCCCAAGTGCGATATCTCGCACAACAACAAGGAGCACAACAACAAGCACATCAGCAAGCGCTGAAGCAATATCAAGAACAACAAGAAGCAACCCAATTAGTAGCTCAACAACAACAACAAGCGCAACAACAGGCCTTAATAGCACAAAAATAACAAGACCAACAACAAGCGTTGTTGGTACAATAGTAATTGCAGGCATATTTGGTGCAACAACACATACAAACACCATCCATTAACACACCAACCAATCCACCCATCCCATCGACAATTGAACCACTTCAAAACACTTTCATTCCACCCCTTGATCCAAAAAATGATGTGACAACACAAATCAAGTTTCTCTCGCAACAAGTGCTCGATCTTCAGTCAGGGCGAACCACGAAAACACCCAACAACTTGTGTCCTTATCCATTCAATAGGACCTTGTAATGAAACCATTCCCAAAGGGATTTGAGATCCAAAAATTTGAAAAATATCGTGGTACGGGAAACCCTGAAGATCACATCAGGGAGTTTCAGGTTCATTGCATGGAAGTCACATCTGACGATACCTATCTGATGTGGCTGTTTCCTAGAAGTTTGGTAGGCCAAGCCATGGATTGGTTTTCTCATCTCCCTCCAAGCATCAAAAAGTTCCAAGAAATCGTAGATGCATTCATAAAAAATTACGCATTCAATATTGCAATGGATGTTAGTCTAGAGGAACTATCAGCTCTGAAACAAGGAAAGAATGAATCATTTGCTTCATTCCTACAACGATGGCGATCCAAGGCCAATAAGAGCAAATGGACCATGCTAGAAGAAAACATATGCACTATCATCTCCAACCTCGACGAAGCCTTGGATTTCCATCTCAAAGTCCAAGGGATCACTACATATGACTAGTTGATCTCCATGGCCCTCAACATTGAACAAGCCCTTGCTACACAACCAACGACACAAGCATATCCTGATCAGAAAAAAAACCACCCATCTTCAAGCTATAATGACAAACCTCGCACATGGGCAAGAAACCAAAAACATTACCAACTATGGTGTTGTCGAAGCCAAAGTTGTCATCAGTGCACCTCAACAAAACACACCCGCACCGCAACTGCTATCCTAAAATCACCATCAAAACAATCACCAAGCCAACATAATAACTCAGTAGCTAAACAACCAGACCATCAACAATGTCAATGATCAAAGGGGGCCACCCAGTGAAACAAGAACTCCCCCAAGTGGAAGTACACTGCCCTTGGAGAACCACTCGAGGTCATCATGAAGAAATTGATAAATGAAAACCTCATCAAGGCTCCCACCTATGAGAATTACCAAGAACCAGATGTCAAACCACCCCGGTACAATGAAAACCAGCTTTGTGAATTTCACAAGATGAAAGGACACACCACTAATAGCTGCATGAGGTTGAAGAACCTAGTCCAAGACCTCATTGATCAAAAAATCATAAATGTGGAGCAGCTAGTAGGAAATCAGAACCTCAAAATATAGACGAATTCGATGCCAAACCATAACAACAAAGGGAACAATAACACTGATAAGGGGAAAGGTACCTTCAAGAGCATGAATCATGTGTACGACCATGTCATCGCATCCCTGGACGACTATTATGCTACCATCACCATCAAAGGAGCCCATGCCGACTGTGGAGTCACCACAAGAGGCAGAAAAATTAAAATTGCAGGATCATCTTAGCCAAACAGAGCACCCATGCCCAACCCAAGATTTGTTTCCAATGGCTACGATGTCCTTGATCAACTGAAAAGAACCCCAACACAAATCTCCATCATGGAGTTTCTAAAAATTTCATTTGCCCACAAGAAAATCCTTGAGGAAGCATTGGATTCATCCATTGTCCCTACAAATCTTGATGCAGAACAATTCCAAGCTATGGTCAGAAACATTATCACTCTGAATCTCCTTACATTCTTTGATTAGGAATTTCCCGCTCAACCATCTCATAACCGTGCACTCCATTTAGAGGTCCTAGTGCAAAAAAACAAAGTCAAGCGAGTTTTGGTGGATGGAGGTGCAGACTTGAATATTTGTTCCCTCAAGCTCATTAAGAACCTGAAAATTTGAGAGGATTCCATCGACAAAGGAAAAGGTATTACAATCAGAGCGTATGATGATCAAGAAAGAGTGTCCCAAGGCACAATCCAAATCCCCATTCAAGTGTGGCCAGCTATCATGGAAACTACCTGTCAGGTCCTAGATCTCGACTTGCCTTATAACATTCTATTGGGACGTTCGTGGATCCATGCAATGCAAGCAGTAGCATCAACCTTCCATCAATGTGTCAAATTCACATATGAAGGACAAGAGGTCACCATCCATGGAGATCCTGAACCATTCTCCTACCGCAAGAACCTAGAGGCAAAATACTACAAAATCCCTCAAGTTCCTAAAAATGATGAAGGCCCATCAACACCATACATTGATCCAGCCACTCTCGCTTCCAATTCTATGACAAAGACACCCACCACTCTCGCCATCCCCACCATCTCTGATATCAAAATCATCATCCAGGACAATGGTTACAAAAACTATACAATCCCGAAAAATGCTTTTGTGGTAGGAGAGTTACCACAATCTCTTAGATCACAAGGACGACCACAATCAGATGAAGCCTCCACATCCCAAACACCAACTGAAGGATATTCCAACTTCAGAATTTGGGGAGATCTCGGTCGGGAATTCATAGAGGAGGACCCATCCTATCTCTTATACCAAGACAATAGACCAGCAACCGATCTACCAATGGATGACAACAACAAAGGTTTGCAAATGATGCTCGCAATGGGCTATGACAAAAACCAGATGCTGAGACAAAATGACAACGGGCTTCTAATACCCATCATTCTAGAGACGCAAATGAGAAATATTGGCCTTGGAGGTACCCCTCTAAGTATAACCATACATGGCCGAAGTCCTCTAGTTAGAAAGGTCAATAATCCTCCTCAGCAATCAGTAGCTGAACTTTGCTTACCCATATCTACAGGTTGAGTCATAGACAACTTCACATTTTAAATAACTGACGTCTGTAGTAGTAGTGATGACGAGAATCCAATAACCAACCTACCCATGCTCTTCGATGATACCTCCCTACTCATGATTAGCACTCTATCCTATGATTCTGAAAACCAAAACCATGAAATTCATCTAGTCTACCCACAACTCATCGATTATGACCAACGCGGACCACCAATTCTTGACACATTCGAAAATGATGAGGCACTTTCAGAATTCATGGGACTACGGGATAATATTCCATGTGGGGATCACAAAGCAAGATTCATCATTGAGTTGGACACACAGGCATATTATGGGGAAACAATTGAATTCCTTAGTCGCAAAAGTGAAAACTGAGAATAATCTCTAGGTCCTTGAGTGAAAACCACACTATGGCACTCTCTGACCCGAAAATAGTAAAAAGAAAGGACACATCCAATGGTGAAAACCTCTTCGAGGCACCTGAGGATGGGGGATTCAATCTTCCTCACATAGCTATTCATTAGGAAACATCAACAATTCTAGCCAAAAAATGCAATCTAGTTAATCTAGGAATAGAGGAGACACTGCGCATTACTTTCTATGTAGAGTCATTACTATCAGAGGAACAAGAGCTCCTAGCAGCCTTCTTGAGACAGTGACAAATCAAATTTGCATGGAGTTATGCTGACATGCCTGAGCTCGATCCAGAGATTGTAGTTCATCACCTAGCAGTATACTTTGAAGCAAAGCCCGTTAGACAAAAGCTCGGGAAAATGCACCCTCATATCACCTTGCTAGTCAAAATGGAATTGAAGAAGCTACTAGACGCAGGATTCATTCGACCAATCGACTATCCAGAATGGGTGTCAAACCTGGTTCCTATCTCAAAACCCGATGGGGGCATCAGAATCTGTATAGACTTCAAGGACTTAAACAAAGCATGTCCAAAGGATGATTTCCCATTTCCCAACATTGACATGATTGTCGACATGACGACAGGACACGAAATGTTTTCCCTAATAGATGATTTCTCAGGATACAACCAGATAATGATTGCTAAAGAAGACCAACACAAAACGGCCTTCACTTGTCCATGGGGGACTCACTGCTAGAATATGATGCCATTCAGCTTGAAGAATGCAGGAGAAACCTACCAAAGAGCCATGACATTAATCTTTCATGACATGATCCACAAAACTGTCGAAGATTATGTTGATGATATACTAGAAAAATCTAGAAAGAGGAGAGATCACATAGCAACCTTAAGTGCCATTTTCGACAGGCTGGAGGAATACAAGGTCCGTTTAAATCCAAAGAAGTGTGTCTTCGGCGTACAATCAGGAAAGTTGCTAGGATACATAGTGTCAATGAGAGGTATTGAGATAGACTCGGCTAAGGTAAAAGCAATCCTTGAGATGGAGGCACCCAAAAAATTGAAACAATTGAGAGGTCTCCAAGGCAAGTTTCAGTCCATCCGCAAATTCATAGCACAATTGGAAGATAAGCAGAACCCATATTCTCACCTACTTCACAAGGGAGTAGCATACAAGTGGGATGACAAGTGTGAGGAAGCCTTCAACAAAATCAAGGAATATCTACTCACACCTCTAGTCTTTATTCCACTGATCCCAAGAAAGCCATTAATCCTCTACATGTCCGCAACAATAGTAGCCCTCGGTGCTCTTCTAGCTCAGCATGATGAAAATGGAACAAAAAGGGCCATATATTACATTAGCCGCACAATGGTTGGGCATGAGTTAAACTACTCATTCATTGAGAAAGAATTTCTAGCAATAGTGTTTGCTTCATAGAAATTCAGACATTACATGTTGGCACACAAAATAAAACTCATTGCCAAAATCGACCCCCTCAAGTACTTACTAACAAAGGAAATGCTCATTGGAAGGATGGCCAAGTGGGTCATGATACTATCAGAGTATGACATTGAATATGTGGAATGAAAAGCAATCAAAGGTCAGGCAATCACAGATCAGCTTGCAGAAGCACCCATGTATTCAAAGAATCCACTCATCTAAGAGTTTCCAGATGAATCCATCTTCAATCTCAACATATCCGACCACTAAAAACTTTACTTTGATGGCTCATATACACAACATGGATCAGGAGCCGGTGTCTTCTTTATCACCCCACAAGGGGACTGCATACCAAGGTCCTATAAATTGGCATTCCCCTGCACTAATAACATTGCAGAGTATGAGGCTTTAACCATAGGTCTCATAATAGCAGTGCAGTGGCACATCATGGCCCTCAAAGTATACGGAGACTCCCAGCTAATAATAAATCAAGTGAATGGTGAATACCAGACAAAGGATGATAAACTGACTCCATACAAAAATTTGGTAGAAAGCCTTAAAGAATCATTCATTGATATCACATTTGAGTAGATTCCTAGAGCAAACAACAGAGCAGCAGATGCTATGGCAATGATTGGATCCCTACTAGACATCCCTTGCAACGTCCCGAGACATGAATTCTTGGTAGAGCAGCTTCTCATGCCCGCATTCGAGGTTCCAGAGTCAGAATTTGTGTGCGAAATTGTTGGTCTTGGTGATCCCTGGTACCATGACATTTATACCTACTTGAGAATAGGTGTCCTACCTATTGACTTACCCTCAAGCCTAAAAAGAAATTTTGTCAAAAAAGCATCTCGATTTGTCATCCTAAGAAACACCCTTTACCGTAGGAGCATAGAAGGAACCCTATTATGTTGTTTAAACACTGAGGAGGCATTGACTGTTTTAACTAAGGTACATAACGAAATTTGTGGTTCACACTCGAGTGGAATGACCCTGGCTAAGAAATTGCTAAGGATGGGGTATTATTGGCCTACAATGGAAAGATAATCACATGACTACATCAAAAGGTTCCTACAATGTCAACAACATGGTGACCTCATCCATGCTCCAGCTCAAGAAATTCATCCTATTGTCACACCATGGCCCTTTTCGTAGTGGGGACTCAATCTCATTGGAAAGATAACTCCCACCTCATCTAACTGCCACAAGTTCATCATAACCGCCACTGAGTACTTTACCAAGTGGGTGGAAGCCATCCCTATGACATATATCACTAGAAAGCAGATATCTAAGTTTATCCTGAACTATCTCATATGCCGATACGATGTTCCCCAAGCTATTATCTCATATAATGGGATACCCTTCAAGAATCATGATGTTCATGACCTTTGCGAAAAATTCAAAATTCAACATCGCTTCTCCACCCCATACTATCCCCAAGGAAATGGCCAAGCATAAGCTACCAATAAAACCATTCTGAAAATCCTCAAAAAAACAGTCAATGATGCAGGTCATAACTGGAATCTACAGCTAAATCCCACCCTTTAGGCCTATCAAACCAACATTCGCACACCCACCGGCGCTACCCCATTCTCCCTGGTCTACGGATCAGAGGCAATATTACCCATCGAGATCGAGTTCCCGTCACTAAGAATATCACTGCAAAACCTCATCATGGATGAAGAATACCGAGTATCAAGACTAAATGAGCTAGAGCTACTGGATGAGCGGCGTATAGAAGCTTTAAATCATTTGAAAGTCTATCAAAATAGACTCAAGAGGAGCTATAACAAGAAAATCAGAAGCATGACCTTTCAAGTCGGAGAACTGGTACTAAAAGAAAATAAGAAGAACGTCCCAAATCCAAACAGCAAAGGAAAATTTGAACCCAACTAGTTGGGACCATTTGTTATCATAGCGAGCTATAAGTCAAGGGCATATCAGTCATCAACACCCAAAGGGGAACCTTTGCAGGAGCCTATGAATATCTCCCATCTCAAAAAGTTTTATGCCTAATCTTTCAAGGTATAGAACCAAAAAATCAAAAAATAGAAAATGTCCTGAAAAAATGGTCACCTTGATGAAAACCTGGCAAACAGGTGTCTTGGTGACAAAAAAAAAAACTAAAAATCCAAAAATCAAAAATGATTGAAAATTAAAAGAAAAAAACCGTCCTCTCCGGTGAAAACCATTTTGGTGCACTTTGGGCAAGCCTTGGTGAAAACCAGAAAACAGCACCTTGTGTAAATAAGCACTTTCCATCCACCGGATCTTTACACTTATTTGTCATCCATCCATCATGCCATCATCCATCCATTCTCTCCATCCATCACCCATCCATTTTGACATCATAGCTTGGCCTGTGTTCGTCATGATCCCTCCTAGTACTACTCGACTCATTCTCCAAGGTCAGTTTGTCCTTCTTTTATCGGAGTAGTCTATTGCATCGGGGGCATGTTCTCATTGGATCGAATTTGTGTATATTCTGAATCCTAAAATCAAAAAATCAAAACATTAGAAAATCAAAAATCAAAACATTCATAAAACCAAAAAATCAAAAATAGGTCAAAAAGTCAAAATAGAAATTCGTCTTGTCAAACTACGGGTCCTCGAGCCTTGAACGTAGGCAAGGTTGATCTTTGATCATCCCCCGAGACATTTAGGTCAGTCCTTTAGGAGTCGTCATAATAAACTGACAATCCATTTGTTCATATCTCATCAATAATCGAGTTTGTGTCACTGAAACTACGTGGTCTCTGCGTGTATAACGTAGGCAAGGCTCATCTGTTGATCAACTCCCCGAGGCCCCTAGGATAGGTCCTTAGGTTAGTCTCTTGGTCAAAATCTCAAAAAACTCCAAAACATTTGAAAATTGAAAATCAAAACATTTGCAAAATCTCAAAAATACCAAAAATAGCCTCAAAACATTTCAAAACTCCAAAAACATCCAAATATTTGAAAAAATCCATCCGTCTCATCTCGCTTTCACCCGCAATAAAACATCACTCACAATAAATCATCGTCATCCTCAACCTTTGGTGAAACAATCAGAAACAAGTCTAGCAGATTAAAAGTGAAAACCTTAAACATCAAAGTCTCAAGTCTAGGTTAGTACGTAAACAAGTTAGTCAACTCTTTGTGTCAATAGCCTATCATCCAATCAGTCCCATATCAAATCATCTGATTTTGTCATGTCCTAGGATGCATCCTTCCTACAATGGACATCAACATCAAGCATCATCGTAGTTTAGTCTTGGCTAGCAGTATTGAAGAACATTAGCTTGTTTGTTTACTTTATCTTTGTCTTTTTGACTTATCTCTTTGCGCTCATTTCAATAACCTCTCGATGATGTCCCAAACAAAGGGATTTAGAGAGATAGGATTGGGGCAACGATCACTATCTTTTACCTGATGTGCTTGTTGGATATCTTTGTAATATAACCTTGGTCATGCATACTTTATTTAGGTGTAGGGAAGATGTTTTAAATGTCTTGTTGACCACGTAGGAAGGCTTGCTTTTCTATGTTTTGGTCTGAGATGTTTCGAATATCTAAACTGTATTTTGGATAAGGTTTCGTATGCCAGGTGTGAATAGAAATAATCCTATCTGATTATCGAGTCGAAGTCCATCACACTAGGCACAACACCATCCTAGTTTTTTATACCTTGATGCATCGTACCTATGTGTATTATCAAAAAATAAGGTAATTGGTCCTTTGAAAATCCCAACTCCTCAGTATGCAATGTAATCATCATCATCTTCATCGGCTCATGTCTTGTTGGAATCTCTTAATTTCTTCTATCATCTTTCACGCTAACATGGTACCATGACAATTAATCGCAAACTTATTGCATCCATCCTGCATACACCAATCATTAGCATAGTGCATAGCATATCATATAACATCTCACATGCATCTTCATAATATAGATCTATTAGTCTAAAAACTCATAAACCATGCATTTTCATTTCATCCATTGCATAGACATCGTTACATTATACATCTCACATGCATTACATTATCTTTTTAAGTTGTTTAGGATAATATAGATTGGTTATTCTAAGCATCTTAAAAACATCTCATTTGCATACCATCATAATCATTAATACATACACATTATCCATCATCATAAGGTACATCATCATAATATCTATCCATTTCATGCATCATACATAAGCATAACCATCATAACCATCCATCATAAACATATCATCCATCATATTAAAATCCACATCACACATAACATCCATTGATTATATAAAACATATCATAACTGCATCCATCATATATCATTATCACAGTGCATAACCATAAACATGATATAGATCTGTTAGACTAAACAAAGTGCATATCATAACATCCTGCATACATCATAAAAAGTGCATAAAAAAAGATAAAAAAGATTACATCTTGCATCATTATATAGAACATCACATATACACAAATCATAAGCATCATAAAGCATCATAGGCACCATATAAGCATCATATAAATAGCATCATCATTTTGCATCACATATAGAAATAGGAACCATCCATAACACATAAATTAAACATAGGACACAACATATAACATCAAAATCATCATCTCATATATCATCAATATACTATCATGGTACAAAAAATCGGATCACTGCACATGTGTATGACAATCAGTACAAAGAGCCCATAAGGCTATAAAAAATGAGCCCATAGGGCACAAAATAGAGTCTTGTCTTTGATAAAAAACTGAAGGCCTAGCCCTCCTGGCTACTGCCATCACCTCCTGCTCTGTCCCCATGACCCTCTGCAGGTCTGTGACTAGTCCTCTGAGAATAATCAAGAGCTCGGGCTACTCTCGGCACGGCCTGATGATAATGCATCCTATAATAATCCGCCTCTTGAACGACATCTCTGTATGACCGAAGCGATACCGTGCTATGGGAGGATGAGGCAACCATGCTCTCTAACTGTTGTCTATGGCCCATCTCTGCCGCCGCCTGGAGCTCTGCGGCCTATCTCTGTAAAATGGTCTGATCTCTCTCGACCCTGGCCTGATCCCTCTCTGCTATCAATACCTGAATTTGGGCCTGTAACTATAATATCTGCCCATCCCGACGATCTGGTTGTCCTACTGGTTGAACTGGCAGAGGCTACACGTGGGGTTGATCCTCACCTCTGTCTCTAGGCGGTGTGGAAACCTGATCTTAATGCCTGTCCTATCTGTCATCCTGCCCCTGTATCAAAACATCTTGGTGAGGTTGATCCTCTTGACCCCTCATGGGCTGATCCTACATTGGATGGTGTGGAGGAGGACCACCACCTCCCTGTCCTCGTCCTGCCCCTGCCTCTCACTCTCCGTCGAGTGGATGGTGTGCCTGGGACTGTCAATCTCAAAGGTGGCTTGAACCAATCATGGTATGCCTGTGTGGTACCATGATCTACATCCCCCTAATCATATGGCCATGGCTGGGCCACCAGCTGTCTAAAACTGTCCACTACCTTGGAGGCAGGAATGTATCGTCCCCATGAGCCCTGCGTCGCTATCTGCGCAAAAATGGCCACATAATCATCAGCGGGCCTATCCTGTGGCTCCCCGAACTGGCATTGGAATCTCCCTGCTAGGTACATCTCTATCATAGTGTGCTCTCGCCCTTGCATTAGGCAATCTTGGAGAGCAAAAAAGAGTTGTACATCGTCAAACCATGCTTGGTATCCAAGATAGGGTCGCCATGTAAAAACCCGCATGTCATCAAGGACCCTCCTCTAGTGAGGAATCCCATGTTGCCCAATGTGTGTGAAGGAAAGGCCACCTCTATAGCGCCAGACTGCTAGATCATCTGGATCCATCGGCACTAGAATGGCTCAAGGGCGAAGAACGGGGATATGCTCCCACACCCATACATGTAGAAGTGTGACCCCTGCTCCAAGCACTCTGCCATCAAGTTAGGAAAACTCATGAAGGTCCTTGTAGAGGGAGGCTAGTAAAACAGGACCCTAGATAAAGAGAGTCAGCTTGCGTCGAACCATCCACTCCCAGCAGAGCCCCCAACCAGGACTGAAATATCGGCCTCGCCGATCTGGGGCAACAAGACCTGAAATAATAGCTACAATCACCAGTCAGAAGGGTGTTGTGAGGAGTCTATGTTGCTCCAACTCGATCTGACCCTTGAAAAAGAAGATTGTATTGATATCCATAACAAAATAATAGGCATCCCACCCAACATCCATGTCATAGATCACCCTGGCACCATGTATTAGCAATCATAGAATCTGCCACACATCCTCTAAGGTAACAGTGGCATCACCGGTTGGAAGGTGGAATGAAGAGGTCTCATTGTGCCATCTCTCGGCAAGTGTTGTCATCATGCCTAGATGGGTCTGTATGGGTGGTGCGTAGGCAATATACTAGAGCCCCATCTCTCCTAGAAGCTCATGCTCCCTCTCGCTCAGATCCCGCAAATAGCTGAAAATCTCCAAGGACCTATGCTCGTGAGAATAAATCTCCCTCACCTCCTACTGCATCAAGAAAAGTCACTGTGTTAAGATCATCAAGAAAAAAATCTCCTGAGCTTATCTCAGCGTTCAAAAAACCAGCCTAGTGTCGCAACCTGTGAAGGCATTGCAGTTTGAAATTTGCAAACTGCAACGTTGGCATCATCAAAGCCCCAAACTGCACCACATCATTGCACTTTGGAAAAGCAGTGCAGTTTAACCTAAATACCTAATTTCAAAGTACACAGTTGCACTAAGGTTTGAAATCTAGCAGTGCAATTCATGAAGGCGTCGGAGTTTGGGGAATCTTTTCAAATTCCAAACTCCACCACTAGAGGCCATCATGCGATGGCAGGCTAGTTTGAAGACCGAGTGGTCCAGTTTGAAAAATTGAGTGGTACAATATTGCACCGCGCTTAAAGATCTAAGTTTAAAAGCATTAAATGAGCATGTAAAATGAAAAACGAAGCTCGGGTCAGGGTCACTTACCAGTGCCCCAGTGCCTGGATGTCGCTGGTACATCCGTACTCGGTCGGAGATGTGCATCGGGAGCTGTCGTTGTGCCATCTCGTCAGGGTGTTAGAGCTCAAAATCACAAGATCGCTAAAGGCTAAATGAGGAAATGAATTGGAAGTGGCCCCCCAGGGCCTATTTAAGCCTAAAAATTAGGGTTTTTTGACCTTGTTCAACCATCTAGGAAGGGTCTAGGTCCCCCGAACCCGTTTTCACTCATCCGAGGGTCATTTTACACCATTTTTTGTGTTTTACCTCATTTTTCGACCTCCTGGAGCCTTTTTGGACCTGTCGGACACCTTGTCCTCTTTTTTTGCGAGATCATGCAAAAAAAATCAAAATTTTCATCCGATCTCTTGAGGGGGCAGTATATTAGCATGTTTTCTCCCGCTAGGGAAGCAGTGGGGAAAGTTTTAAATCAATTTTTTTTTGGCTTTTTGATTGAGACAGTTTATTCTTTGAACCATTGCAACAAGTGCATTGCTTCAAAGAGGGGCAAAATGTAGACATGGAAAATAGACTGATTGACGTTGCACATTTGATCCTGATTACTAACACCATTTTCATCCTAAATCATCCCTCGTTCTAACCATTTAATCAAATCCCCTTATCTGATTAAACTCATCAATTATCCTCTCTTAATTAAATAAATCATTTTATCTAATTAAGTCTTTCTCTCTTGTTAATTAAATCAATCAATTTGATCTAATTATCCCTAGTTAATTAAATAAATCAATTTTATTTAATTAATTTCTAAAGTCTATCTCATTAAATCAAATTAAAACCTTATTTGATTTAATCTAACATCATCCCCTCCAATTAAATAAATAAAAAATCTTTATTTAATATCTAAATCACATTCTTCTCATCTTTGATTTAAATTAACCCCTAAATCTAAATCAAATATGTCACATCCCCTAATCTCTCATTAAATTAATTGACCTTAATTAATTTAATCCTAATGCAAGTCCCATCCTCTAGCTTTTGCCACTTGCACATGAAAATAGATTTAATTCATTTATTAAATCTCTATTTTCTCTCAACATGACATAATGGAGGAATATTCTTTCAATTTGAATTCAAAATCCAAGTGGACTTTGTCCTTCCAACAAGGAATTTACTTCACCTAATAAGTCCTTTTTCCTTGAGCCAAGTGGCATTTAAGGCATTTCATTTCCCTCTTACATGTCATTTCAACATTTTCAAATATCACCTAATTGCATTTATGGGAACATTCATCAAAATGTGCACATCTTCCATCCACTCACATTTGGACAAGTGGCACCTTTCCATTGGTTGAATGTTAGTCCCACATTGCTTCATTTTGGGAATTTCTCCATCCTATCATTCTATAAATAAGAGGCGTCATTCCTCATTCTATCATCCACAATTTGAGCAAAGTTATTATACTCAAATCCATAGCAATCCTCATCCAATTTATCCAATATTAGCTAGGTTATGCAGATTTTCATTTTGGAGCACATTGGAAGCATTCATCAAGTGGATCACTCTTCATCAAGCATCTACATTGCATAATTGGAATTGGGAAAGGGCCAATTTTCACATCAAATTGGCACCAATTCCCTCAAGAGATTTAGAGTTTGCTTTGCATTAGAATAGGATTTGATATCTTTGGTTTATGTTTGTTGTGTTCTTCATTTCATTCCTTTTCCTTTGCAATTCAAATGGATTTCTTGAGGAATCATGATAATAACCTTGCATTTGATCTAATATAGTGTTTGTCTCTTATGTTTGTGCAGGTTTGGAATCTTGGTTCACAGTAATATTTCAATGTTTTTGGTATTTTGAAAATGTTTTGAGGCTATTTTTGGTTTTTGGTTATTTGAGGTTGTTTAGGTCTTTTGAATGCTTTCTAATATTTTTTGGATTTTCAATTTTCAAATGTTTTTGTGTTTTCGATATCTGAATGTTTAGGGATTTTTTGAGTTATCTGGTTGTTTAGGGATTTTATGAGTTATTTGGATGTTTAGGGATTCTCTGAGTTATTTGGATGTTTAGGGATTTTATGAGTTATCTGGATGTTTAGGGATTTTCTGAAATTTGACCAAGAACCTGACCTAAAAGACCTATCCTAGGGGCCTCAAGGATGATCAAAGATAAGCCTTGCCTACGTTATACACACAGAGACCATGTAGTTCGATCGACACAACTTATTTAAAGATGAGATATGAACAATTGAGAGATGTTGGTTTATTATGACATACTCCTAAAGATTGACCTAGGGTTTTCACAGGGGCACATCAATGATGGCCTTGCCTACATTCAAGCTCAAAGATGACGTAGTTCGGCATGATATTGTTTTTGGATTTTCGATGTTCGACCTTTTTAGGATTTTGATGTGTTTTGGAAGTTTTGGATTATTCCCTTTACAATTTTATGAATGTTTTTGGATTTTAGCTATACAGGATTTTGCAAATGTTTTTGAGATTTTCTAATAACCATTAAGATATACAAGAACCCAATATGATCCATAACGAATTTCCCCCAGCGTGACATGTTTAGACTACTTCGATATAGGTAGGACAAACTAACCTTTGGAATATGCCAAGTAGTACTTAAGGGATTGCGATACTTCACAACATCAAGCTATGATAAGGATGCAGATAGGCGATGGGTGAATAAATAGGATGAAGGATAAATGGATGGAAGGTGATGCAAAGAATAATAAAACCCTCATTTCAAATAATGGAACCCCCTTTAAGAATCAGGTTTTCCTATTATGAGAGGAAAATCCATAAAAGTGATGAAGGATAATTGGATGAGGTTGGGGTGATCTCTCATACCGCCCAACCGTGTCCTCATCATAATACTTTTGTGGTATAGCAGTAAACATCTTCATGTTGTCTGTTACACATCGCCAACCCGCCAAAGGTTAAGATTACTGCTGCAGGATCATGGTAAGAGACTGTTAAGGGATTTGGAATGTTTTTAGCTGGGCATGTTTTTGCTTAAGTATGCATATGATGAATTTTTGGCTTTGTATAGGTCTTTCAGTATCAGCCAAACCTAAAAAAATTATATGTTCAGTAAAAAATAAAAAGGAATATAAGGGTCAAGGCTCGGGTCATGGAGCTCAAGGTTAATTGTGATGATGGAACTAGGCGAACACAATCATCAGACTATGATTACTTGTGTATTGTTTAAGTTACTTGGTAAGCAAATTATTTTTAATATGTAAACTGAATTCTATTTTAAGTTTCCATTTGCAGTTATCAGTAGATTGACTTAAGATTTATACAGCAAGGACTATAAGATGCAAATTAGATAATAGTGATCATAATGTTCAAACTCCAGAGATAGAATATGAGCACACACGTATTTAAAAAGTGGCCAAGAATAATGAATATTTTTTGAGTCTTGGTTTGAAAAGGAAAGTTGTAAATCCACTAAGTAGTATATTATTTGTTTAATATTGTTTAATCAAATTTTATAGGCAAGAGCTTTATGTGTATAAGACATAAGATGATATATATATTTTGTTTTATAGGAAACAAAAAGAGTGCAAAGAAAATGTGAAGAAAAAGCAAAAGGAAAAAAAAGATATAGTTCCACCATCTCATAGAAGCCAACACTTTTGTGATTCAACAAATGCAGTTAGTGAAAATGATAGTTGTGATGATGTGCAGCCTGGTATAGCACATGGTGATGTGCAGCCTGATATAGCACATGGTGATGTGCAATGTAGTGATTATTTCTTAGGACTAATTCTAAGAGAGATTATTGAAAAACATTAGGGCAAAGGAACAAGTCTGCAGATGCTTTTTTCAACATTAAACGATGTGTTTAATAATGTGGAATCCACGAAGACCGGTACTGATCTACCTACTCACGCCACACCTGATGTGGACAAAGAGCATGAAGTTCTGGTTAATGAAAGTCATGAAGAGATACTTCTTGCACCTGTTGTGCCTCAAAGTGCACTTATTGCATCTAGAACTTCTGATGGAACTAGTGGATCAGCCAGAAATACTGGTAGTGGTAATTTAATAGAAGATGTGGATGCCTTTATCAAAAGACAAAGATTGAGTCAGGATTTGTATAGATCTACTGAGAGGAATGCAAAAGAAAGAAAATTATAAGGAAATAATCCATTCTTGCTTGAGGCATCGAGAGATGGTGAGCCCATTGGGCCAAATGCTGCAAAGTGGGCCACTGAGTTGGGTGTAAGATGTAGGGCCCATTTGGATATTTGAAAATCAAATTTTGCAGAGCAAGATCCACAAGTTGTGGAAAATGTTATACAAAAAATGGAAAATTCTTTTGAGACTATTGATGGACAAATCTCTAGAAAATATTACAAGCAAAGGATGAGAGTTTCGATTAAAAATTATAGATACATGTGTAGAAAATAATCATGTTGGGAAAAGAGAGGTTTGACTCCAGTCTATCTCCCAAAGAGTGGGAGGGATTGAGAGAAAGTATGCATTCCAAAGAATATTTTGTAAAGAGTAACAAAGGCAAGAGAGAAAGAGATAATGTGAGGGCTGGATATACATTTGGCCAAGGTGGGTTGCACGCCAAAATGAAAAAAATTGCAATAAGTGTATGGATTTTTGGTTCAATTTACATTGTTTTATTTATTTGGATTTTTTATTGAACTGACTATAGGTTGAAATTGACATTGTATTTTAGGTGGAAAACAGTAATAGAGAAGCAGGTGCAGAAGATACTGTCAATTTATGGCAGCACTAGATGCTAGTAAATCTAAGAGTAGGATGAAGTTGAAATCTAGTTCATCAATAGAGATTTCACAACCATCTGTTCAATACCTAGTAGGAGCCTCTGTAGATCATGTAAACCCATATGAAAAAGGGTACCAAAAGGTAATGAGTTGCATATTAGGTCTCATTCACCAAGTTTCGAAGTTGGTTGAAACTGTTAACCCTATGGTTTTTGTATGGAATGAGCATAAATCCATGGATTTAGATGAGGTAAGAGGCTCTATCGATCTCATTTCTTCTTGTTTGGTAGTTCTATATACAAATACCTCTTAATATGTACATTATTGAAATTTGAGCGTAGGAGAATCCATCCTAGTTTCTTTATTGTTGGAGTGATCTAGAAAATGTTCTTTTGGACAAATTTATAGCTTGTATTCTTTACTTGACTATTGAATGCTTTGTATATTTTTTGCGCAATGGTTAAACCACATGCAGAGCAATTTTTTCAAAGCAATAGGAAAAAAAAATGCCTTCAGGGTGTCAACAGAGCTGCCAATATTGATAGTGATGAAGTGGACAAGAATGTGCACCACAGTCATATTACTTGTCCTGAAGTTGAGGTAATTAATATAATAGTTATTAGTTATTTGTCCCAATGTTTTGTCATTCTTCATGCTTAAAATGTTCTTTTGGACAAAAATTTATAGCTTTTGCATTCTTTACTTGACTTATATTAATTTTTGCATGATGATTAAACCACATGATGCAGAGCAATTATATGAAAGGACAAAAAGAAAAAAGCCCTGTCAATAGAACTCTCTGCAAAGTTGTACAACTTAATGTCTGCAATGACGTTGATAGTGGTTATGATGATGAACTCGACGAGAATGCACATGATATTCATAGTGATAGTCATGTTGAACTCTAGGTGAGTGTTATGAAACCACATGCAAGTAAGTACTATTCAAGTAAGTAATGGTTGTTTTATTATGTAAATAAGGGTAATCTTTACCTATTTGATAGAAGTTGGATGTTAGAATAGTAGTGAAGTGTAATTAGCTAGTATACATAGATTATGGAATTAAGGGAGATTTGATAACATATAACTTACATATGGAAGCTTGGAGCTTAGTTGTAATAGAGTGTTTTATAAAAGCACATACAAAAACTGATTTGTTCCAAGACATAAGACATTACATACAATTGTCAAAAATAATATAATGTTTGTTTTATATCTCAATACAATGTGTACTTTTTTTTTTTTTGCAGACATGTATTGATAAAATCCAAGAAGGGGATACAGTTGAGGTGTTGGATCTGCATGATGGTATTGTTGTGGGCTTTGGGCAGATTCACTCACTATCTATTGTACATGGAGTCAAATTGAAAGGAACAGGAGATGCAAATGTATGTATTTTATAGGTCTCAAGTAACATACCCCTTCCTCATGAAGAAAAAATAGATGGAGTTGTTCGTCTGAAAGAGAAACAGGGACCTTTGCACGGTGGCCACTAAAATATTTAGAAAAAATCACAGAGAGTTAGTCGTAAGTGTAGAAGAGAAAAAAAGGGTTAGTAGCAACAGAGTGTGGAGAGTGAAGTTGCAGACAAAGAATGTACTAATCCTGAATAAGTTGAACCCAAACAAAAACCATAAAATTTGATTCGGGTGTACATTCTGTGAGTAGAACAGAGAATGTTCTATCTTACTGCACCTATAATGTAAAACCCCTTGATTATGTTCTCTTTTTGTTTGGGTTCCACTCATTCAAACTAGTGCATTATAGAAGAGGGGATATGTTGTATAAGCAGTAGACCTAGAGAACAAGAGTGCAAAAAAAGAAGTAAATACAGAGAAAATAAAGAGGTGTAGAGAAGAGGAAAAGTTGCAGAGAGTGCAACATACATGTATGTGCAATTGCAACATAGAATTGTCATCAAAATTATAATACCTTGCATAACAAAAAAAAGGCATTGTAACTCAGTTTTTTCAGTCATAGCACTGAGAAACACACTTTGTAATAGTACATTTTTCAAAGCAAAGACACATTTTTGTCTTGTATTTGCTGTAAGAACACGTTTTATCAATAAAATTTCTATATTTTTCCTTCTTAATAGTCATTTCATTATGTGCAAATGAATGATTGATTATGTTTTTCTGTGTTTTATATGTTTAAACCTCAATTAAAGTATTGTGTCATTTCCAACACTTATAGGCAAAAATCAATGAACAAAAACAATTAAATAAACTACCAATTGACTAAATATACTACCAACTAATAGAAATCAGTGTTAATAAATATAACTAAATATAATGATTATGTAATTAATAAACAATGTATCAATATACCTATCAGTTGACAGAAATCAGTGAGCAGAAACAATTAAATAAACTACAAAATTGATCAGAATGATGTTAAAATTAATGACTAAATACACTACTAATGGACGGAAATCAGTGAATAAAAATGACTAAATAAGTGACCAGTTAACATCAATCAATGACTAAATTAACAACAAAATATACCAGTGAATAAAAAAATAAATAAGCAACCAATTTAAAACATTCAATGACTAAATTAACGACTAAATTACACACTACTAAATCAATCAAATTAACGACTACATCAACGACCAAATCGATCAATCAGACGACTAAATTAACGAGAAAGTCGATCACACAGACGACTAAACCAACGACCAAATCAATCAATTGGATGACTAAATTAACGACCAAATTGATCAATCGAATGACTAAAAGCAGTTTAGTCATCAATTTAGTCACATTATAAATGACTGGCAATAAACTACTTCTGGTCATGCGACCATGTTCAGTCATTTATAAGCAGTTTTTAGTAGTTTTTTCATTCACATATTGTTGTTTTTGTACTAGTGTACATTAGCACTTGTTGGAAAGACACCCATGGAGGCGTGGTCTAGTAAAAAGCCTTCGATGAGACATCTTAAAGTATTTGGTTGTGAAGCTTATGCTCATGTTGTGATTGAAAAGAGGTCAAAATTGGATAACAAGGTTGTTAAGTGTGTCTTTATCAGCTATCGTGTCGGTGTGAAAGGGTACAAGCTTTGGGATCTAGAAGCTTAAAAGGTTCTCTATAGCAGAATTGTGATTTTTAGATAGATGGAACCTTCCACTGTTGAGCTGCAACAAGAGAAAGAGGAGAAACAAAAGGAGGTAGTTCGGATTCCACTTACTTTGAAGAAATAAGAACTGCGCACCCCTGTTGGACTTGATGATGAGGAGACCTCAAGCAGCTCTAAAAGTTATGAAGAAGAAGAACCTCAACCTCAGCCTTTGAGGAGGTCTACACGAGTTAGGCGGAAACCAAAAAGGTTTGGATATTCACTATTGGATTCTAGTTGCATTTTTGCTTTGATTGCTAACACTGATGAGCCTAGGACTGTTCGAGAGGCTATGGGTATGAGTAATGTAGATTCCTAGATACAATCCATGGACGAGGAGATGGTTGCATCAAAGAAAAATAAGATTTGGGGTCTGGTACCTTTTCCTGCTGGAGGTAAACCTGTTGGTTGTGGTCCTGATGGTAGTGTTGAGAAGTATAAGGCATAGTTGGTCACTAAGGGGTTTTCCCAGGTGAAGGGAATTGATTATGGGGAGATATTCTCTCCTGTAGTGAAGCTGACATCTATCCGGCTTCTGTTGTCACTTGCAGCAACATATGACTTAGAAGTGGAACAGATGGATGTGAAAACAACATTCCTTCATTGTGATTTGGAGGAAAAGATTTACATGTCAAAGCCAGAGCATTTCATTGAAAAAGGTAAAGAAAATTTGGTTTGCAAACTAAAGAAGTCTCTTTATGGTTTGAAACAATCTTCTAGAATGTGGTAATAGAAGTTTGATACCTATGTGTTGTCATTGGGATTTTAGAGATCTAAATCTAATCATTGTGTATATTTTAAATCTAATAATGGTCGAATTCTCATTATTGTCTTATATGTAGATGATACGTTGTTTATTGGGAATGGTAAAAGTATGACTTCAAATTTGAAGTTTCAATTGTTAGCACAGTTTGAGATGAAAGACCTAGGTGCAACCAGGTAAATTCTGAGAATGGAGATCACAAGAGACAAAGCTAACAGAAAGCTTTGGTTAAGCTAGAGCAAGTATGTGAACTTGATGTTGAAGAGATTCAACATGGTTGATTGCAGACAGTTAGTTGTTCCTATGATGGATGGGATGAAGCTTTATGTGAATGATTGTCCAAAATCTCCTATTGAGATGGAGGAAATGACCAAAGTACCATATGCAAGTCTAGTTGGCAGTCTGATGTATGTGATGGTGTGTACGAGACCAGACATTGCCCAAGCAGTGGGAGTCCTTAGCCATTTTATGGCTAATCTTGGACGAGTGCATTGGGACGCGGTTAAGAGAGTGATCATATATTTACGAGGTACTTCTGAGTATGCCTTGTGTTTTCATGGTTATCCTACTAGACCTCAGCATTCTGTGAGTATTCATGGATTTTTGGATTTAGATTGGGTAGGTGAGATTGACAACAGAAGATCCACTAGTGGTTACATGTTTATGGTGTTTGGTGGTGTTATCAGTTGAATGAGTAAGCGGTAGGTTGTAGTCGCATTGTCCACGATAGAAGCAAAGTACATGGCAGCCACTCGTGCCTGTAAGGAAGCTATTTGGCTTAAAAGACTGTGTTCTAATATTGGTTTTGATGCAACACAAATTATGGTTTGTTGTGATAGTCAAAGTGTGATTTTCTTAGCAAAGAATCTTACCTTCTATGCTAGAATAAAGCACATCGATGTTTAGTATCATTTTGCTCGTGATATAGTAGAAGATGGAAAGGTGAACTTGGAGAAGGTTGACACTTGGTGAATGTTGCAGATGCACTGACAAAACTAGTGAGCATAGAGAAGTTCAGATGGTGTTCTGATTCCATGGGCCTTGGGGCCCTGAGCAGATGATTTCATATGACTCTTGGTAGGTCTTCGACAAGTAGGAGAATATTGGGATTAAGGTGTCTCAACTTTAGAGTCCTAATATTGATTTAATTAATGTATTATTGTATTTATTTTTATTATTTAATTAACCTATGGTGTCATGTCATAAATTGGGACCCATCGGCTGGATGGTATCCTTGTTGGAGGTGACTGGATGACACATAATCATCCCAAGTGGACATAGGCATCCCACCTTGGAATCTTTGACCTATGACAGATTCTCTTGCAGCTGTAAGTGTTGTTAGTTATGATAGATTCTATGACAACTGTAAGATGTGTAAGGTATATGTCATAGCCTATTTTTAGCATATTCTAGGCACCCAAGCTTGGAGAAAGAATATTGCATGTAATGACACTTGTAAGGGGTGTAAGGGAATGTTGTACATATGTCCAAATGCATGTTTATGTCATGGAATATTGTGCCATGTGGATTTGGATGCCCTTTTCCTTCTAGATGCTTCTTGAAGCATGTATCTCTCTATATATTGAGTGCCTTGCATTGTAGAATGCATAGTTTGTTTACAGGTAACAAAGTGTTGCTGGTATCACTTTAGAACAGGTGTTTGTTTCAAAGCACTTGTTGAAGAAAGCTTTGTACTTGGGGCTGTATTGTAACTCTTGTTTGAAGTAATACAACAGTATTGTGCTTTTGGAGGGTGGGGTTTTTTTTTATCCGAAAGGGTTTTCCCCATGTATATTTGGTGTATGTTGTATTTGTGTACTTGTTCTATTCCATTATTCCTGTGTGTTTCTCTTATTGTAACTATATAAGGTGTTAAAGAAAATTTTTTGTAACTCTCCCCTACTTAGATTAGTGTAGGAAGTTGTTTTTGCTCACCTAGCTTCCTTTCAAAAATTTACATGTATTAGTGTGGGTCAATATAGTAAAAAGGGAGGCTCTTCACTTCACAACTAGCTATGCAAAAAAACTACGCAGGCACCAGTTAACAAAAAACTATCTTTACTTCAAATTTCAAATCCTTAATCTTACACTACAATTATTGCTTACAAACTTGTAAATGTCTTTTTTGTATCTATTTGGTCAAAGATTGGAATAGAAAAACCTCAAATCTTCAAAATATAACCCTCTAAATTATGTTTGAACATTGTAGTCTTTATGGATATGAACACAATCAGAGTCTATTTGAAACCATTTAAATGAAGAATGACAATGAATTAATGCAAAATCACCTCATTGACCTCGTCTTCATGCAACACATTTATCTTCACTTGAAAAGAGAAGGCACTAGTCATGAGTTGACTGACTTCCAACAATGATTCATATAGCAACTAGACTATGTTAGATGAAGACCCCATAGTTATAGAAAATAAATTTTCTAATTTTGGGGGGTAAGTAAAGGAGGCTGCAACAAAAGCAAGAGCCAAACAAATTGAATTAGATGACATGTTTGATGATAAAGATGTCGAGTGAATTAGATGACATTATTGATGATAAAGATGTTGAGTCTAAGGAGTCATTGCTTTTTAGCTTGATGGTGGAATCACAACCAACTACATGTAGTGGGAACCCTAGAGTCTACACGAGGAAAATAAATTACAATTATTGTGACTTCATGAAATTCTATTTGTTATGATGATTTTTAAGCATCATAATGCATAGCATATCATTGTTGTATTTGGTGCTCTATTCTATACTCATTTGATACATTGCGTAAATGTATTTTGCACAAAATTTATGCTTTTTAAAAGAATTGAAGTATGTTGTTTCTTAATCTGTCAAGTTTTGACAAGTTGTCAAATCTGAATCAAAATCAATTTTGTTGATTTTTAATGAGTTGAGTTTCCAAGCTATGTCATAATCAACATTTCTTGTTGCAAAGAAATGGCTTAGAAAGCCATTAATTTAATACAAATGCATTTTATTACATCCTTATCAAGTCTTACCATTTAGAGCAAGGTCGTGTGGCTCAATAAACAATGTTTTCAATAAATAGGCGGGTGGAGAGTCTACAACAAAACACTAGCAACACAATGGGAAGCAACTTCACCAATTTCATTTGATAACCAATCACATCAAATGGATTGGTACTATTCCCACTTGGGCACTATTCTAACATTTCCTTTATCGTGAAGGCTTAGGTGAGGGCCTATTAATCAAGTGTTGGGCGTAACCATAGCCAACCAAACCTATTTCTGTGGGTGGGGGGACACCTAACCAACCTTGAACCTGCATGCAAGATCCCACGACTTCAGATAGGATCAGTGGGCCTCCTTGCATTATGATAAAGTCAATGTGAAGTAGTTCTGCCTAAGCTGGTAAAAGAGAATCACCACTATGACTATTATAGGATTATGTCATTGGTACAAGCATCTCCTTCCACAACTTTGCGAAAGTGCTCCTATCAATCCCCGTTCAAGGACACTGATTGGGATGTGCCAACGTGCACCACAATGTGCATGCTTGGGGTAGGGGAACTTGAGTCGCTAGTAAGAGAAAAGAAAATACTTTCCCCAATGTGGCAGTATAACACCAATAGGAAGAGACGGTGCTTGGGGAGAGTGCTTCAGATTTCCCCACTCGATTTGGGATCGAATGGATCGAGACTACTCTACATCACAAACTGTTTGAAAGTAGGTACAGTCGCGCAATGTTTCTGATTGAAAGTAGATAACAGTGATCATCTGGTCATGTTATGGAAGGTAGCGGAAGGAAGAGAATCCAGGTAGGTAGGCGAATCCAAGTAGGCAAGGCTAGGGGAATCTAATTATAGGTCTGCCCACTCGATAGGGGGTATTGAATAGGTCGAGGTAATTCACCCACCTTCTTCTCAGTGGTAAGAGAGTTCCAATGAGTGGTACGATAGGTAGTGGGAGGATAGTTATAGTAAGTGGGAGTAGAGTGAGCAATCCTTTAACTCAATCTACCACTGACAGTCTATCCTACACTACCTATCCCCATTCTACTATTCTCCCCACCACTTTCCTGGTGCCTTGGCTTGCACCCTAACATATCTTACCCCACTTCTTTTCCTAACTTCCATCACACTGAACTGCTCAACCATGAGTACCAACCACTATCCCATGAGTACGTCCCTCATAGTAGTGGTTGTATTTGATCTCCTTTCTTCTTGATAGGTGGTATGTAGTTATTGTAGTCAGAGGTAATAGTAGGAGAGATCTCGAGGTGGGTGCTGAAATAAGGAGAGGTGGGAGGTGGGAGCAACTATAACTTGTCTCCCCTCTATATGGAATCTTGTTGTGAGTATCTATTCCCTACTATTCTCTTCCTATTAGTAAGAAAGTTGGTAGCTAAACCATTGATTGGTTATTGACTATTAGATCATTGATTGGAAGCCGCCTAATATGAGAAAGTCATTCCAATTTGGAATATGGAATTGATTGAATTGAAGGTTCCTAATGCTTATTATGAACCCCTAGACTAGAATATCCGTAGGCAGTCGCCAATCTTGAGTTCTAGTTCTCATGCACTCATTAGCTATCTATTTTCCAACTACTTTGTTGACTAGTTCTATTTGTAAGTCCCTACAATCTATGATCTAGCTAGTTTCTCTGTAGCTCCCAACAAGCTCGAACTGTTAGGCTAAGGTCTCTTATAAGCTGTTGATTCTAAGGTGGAGAATTTGCTTCTTCTAAAGGGAAATAGTATTATGGCCCCCTCTCAATTATTGTCAGGGTAGAATTCACAAAAAGACCACCTTATTTAAAGCTAACCTCCTCTTTCTATAGCCTTTCTTTAAACGTAGATAATAGCTTTGAGTATTTATGGAGATGACTCAAGATATTGCGATATTTTGATTTCCCGCGCTCAACCTATTATATGGTGGCATTATAAGTCTACCAACCCCTCTTCTTCTCTTCTAGTAGTTGTTCTTATTGTTGGGTGGGGGGTCCAGGTTTCACTCCCCCAGTCGCCATATAGTGGTAGTCTTGTTTTTTGTGTCGCACTATCAAGTGTTTGATACGTATATAATAAATTGTTCACTTCTTCAATGGGCAACCCCCTACCCTAGTAATAATTCGGGTGAGCTTGGTTTCTTGGTTGTGTGAAAGAACTCTCCACTTAATGTGTGATGCTCGCACATTAGTACCTTCAAGGCCCTGGACCTACCTTCTAATAGTAACACACCCAACCCACCAACCCCCCATTTGTCGATTGCATGGCAGCCCAACTCTTATGAATGCCCTACTATTACTAAAGGAGATGAGCAAGTTGGATGTACATGATACCCTCTGTTGTACCCCAAAATTAAATTTTTTGTTACACAGACATTTTGAAGAAATGAGTAAAAGCCTTGTTAAATCAGTCAAAAAGGTCAAAATTTGGGTGTGTAGGTCTTGCATGAGGGATTAAAACGCAAAATTTTCAAAATATGATGATCTGAGTCTTCTCAGAGCAGCTTAATCTACAAAACCCAGATCTCAATTTTTCATCCCTACTTTTTAGGAAAACTGGTATTTTTAGAAATTTTCTAAAAATATAACTTTTTCTGGGTTTTATGGGTTTCTTTTGAAATGGATATTGGCAAAACTTTCTAAAAATAGAAAGTTGGTCCGTTAGGGTTCAAACTGATTTTGATTGGCTCAAAATATGTCCATATTAGGCTTGTGTAGTTAGAATCTCAAAATAATCAGTTTTTCCCTAGTGGGTCTATTATGCTTTTTCAGAAGCATATTAGGAGCTCTGAGGTCATCAATCTATGTCAGTCAGCTGCCAAGCGTCAGATTCAACACTCGAGCGTTCAACAGGAGGTGAGTCGGTGAGCAAGCATGAAGAATGAAGGAGAAGGTGAAAATTGTGAAAAATTTCTAACACTGGTTGACTTGGGCACCCGAGGTGAGAATAGGCACCCATCTTTTTAGGGCATTAAATGATGAAATTAGGGTTTGCGCCTCCAACCAAAGTTGCTCAGTTCTCTTCCAGCTCCGCAACGAGTCCAATGGTGCAGTCAACAGATCATCCAGTCGCCCGGGATTCGAGGCCGAACAGGGGAGATCCAAACTGAAGTCAGAATGAAAATTATCAAAATTTGACTAAGTCTGGGAACTTTGGGTGCCCCTAGTGAAGAAGGGCGCCCAACTTTTTGGAGCACCTAACTTAGCAGTTAGGGTTTGAGAATATGCTCAATCTCTTCAGTATTCAGCCAGCTTTGCAACGCCTGTCTCCGTCAGAGCATTTGACTGTCCAATCTCCAACAGATTCAGATCAAAGTTGAGGATACAGAATGAAGGTTTCAAACTCTGAAGGATGGAAAACATAAAAAGTGAAAAATATTCTAACTCTGGTGAGTTTGGGCGCCCCAGCTTGCCAGGGGCGCCCAAGCTTTTGAAGGCTCAAAACTACTGTTTGATGAAGTTTCTCCTAGGAGACCCCTCTCAATATCTCCTCAACTTCGCAACGAGCATAACCATCAGTCAATCCGATGCCCATCATCAGATTCGACAAGATCATCTGTGGAAGAAGAGTTAATGAAGAAATTGAAGATCATAAAAATGGCTAACTCTGGACAAAATGGGTGCCCCTGGAGGAAATAGGCTCCCATGAATTTGAAGGCCGAAATGAAGTTTTTAGTCAGAGATGCCTCCAAAACAATCTTCTCATAACGGGTCAAGCTCCACGATGAATCATTCAGCTCGCTCATCAGATTAGTCTGCAAGCCAGAAATTGAGGTCAAAGTAGGGGGTCAAAGTTGTGAGAAGTTGAAAATATCAAAAAATAACACTGCTTGAAGTGGGCGCCCCTAGCCAAGAAAGGCGCCCAACTTCTCATGCCTTAGTGAAATTTGCAAAATTTTCAAGAAATTTCAAAGTTGCAAGAGGATGAGGACATCTAAGTTCAATGAACAGAGTTTTTAGGGTTTTGAAGATGAAAGCAAAAGAAAGCAAACCTAATTCAAACCCTAAGTCTATTTAACACCTCTCTTCAATGTAATTTTCATTATTTTTGCAGGTAGCATTCAAAGGAGAAAATTGGAGCAGCAAGTTTGAAGAAAATTTTCAAGATTCAAGAGCTCAGTTTGCTAGTTATTCATCAAATTTTTCAAATCAACAACATAAACCCTTGCTTTTTCATCCAGAAGATCAAATTTTTCGAGAAGGCCAAGGTTTTCAAATTTTCAGCCATTTGGGTCTTATCACCTCATTCTTCTAAAGAAATTTTCAAGAACTTCATCAAGTTGCAGCAGCTACTTTTTGCTTTGCATGTCAGTGAAATCCTCAGTGCATTCAGTTTTCAATCATTTGGGTCCTCTCAAATCAATCTTCTGAGGAAAACCCATATCACAACTTTTTTCAAGAAAGTTTCAAATTCTAGGGTTGGATGCTTTTTCGATCAACCATCATTATTTTGCAAATCTAATCAACTGGGTCCATTTCTAAGAGTATTCTGAACAAAACCCAGGTGCCAGTTTATTTTTTTTTGTGAAAAATTGAAGAAATTAGGGTTTGCTGCTTTTTCAGTTAAAATTCAAAATTTTCAAAAACGGACGATCTGGGTTGTCTTGCAACGAAATTATGAGCAAAACCCATATCTCAGAAAAAATTTCAAAAAGCTTGTCCGTTGGAGCAAGAAAATCAGCATTCTAAAAATAGTAAGTTGCTCAAAACTTGTCTGAACCTAGGCGAGTTTATAGTCATTCTTCAAGGTTTCTGAAATGGAGTACACTCCCAATGTTTTCAAGATTGAATCAACTCTCTATCATGATTACATCAAAACAACTGAGACAGACTTACATCATATCAAGTCGGTGTTTGATCTACACGCTTTGGAGAGCGCAGGCAACACTACCATCAGGAACCTGGGACACTCTGGACTCCTCGCAGCAGCGTCTATCCCTATATCAGTTCAGAGTCTTGAGTTCGTAATCGCTTGCATCAAGCATTACAACCCGGCTACAAGGGAGATTCAATCAGTTGATGGCAGATTGATTTGCAGTTTGAAGCCTGATATGATCGAGAAGTGTTTTTCCATTCCCCCATGGCTTGAAAGCGTCACTATCTCAAAGGGTGAATGTGAAAGGATATGGGAAATGCACAAAGACAAATATAGAAAGAAGATTGCATAGAGGTGGATGAAGGAGAAACAATAAGACTTTGCCTAAGAACGTCGGCGAGGAGAATTCAAAGATGAGATTGCCATCATAATCACTTTGCTCAACAGGGTCACTGGATTCGGAGGACGCTACCAAGTTTTAGCCTTGGATGTTTTACGCCATACCCCACATCATGAAGAAGACCGAGTTCTATGATTGGCCTACCTTGATCAGTGACAGCCTTCATCAGCAAATAACAGAATACTTCTAGTTTCATGAATTCCATATGGTTTCTTACCTAGTCTACCTGGTGGCCTATCAAGGTCAATTCAAAGGGTTGAACACCGAGGGATCATTGAGTGTACAACATATCTACAACTATTACCCTCAATTGGAATTCATGAAGTCACTGCATCACTACAAGAGAGTGAACGAGGCTTTTCTGATGTACACAGTGCGAGACCTGGACAATGAATTGCACGTCCGTATCTCTTCAGTTGCCAGGGCAGTGATGGCAGAGTGGGCAGATTGGTTCATACAATTTCCTACTTTCACCTATCTCAGAGTCTATGGCTATTCAAGTGCCCCGCTCATGCTACCAAGGTACCAGTTAGACGAGGTCGTCTTCATGGAGTTCTTAAGGCAGGCCCACGATGTCCACGCTTTCTTGAGGAATAGAAAGAAACCCACCCTCAATTTTCCATTAGGGCTGGGAATCTATACATGTAGGACTACTGCAGATGCTAAGACAATGGGAGATGAGTTAGACAAACTCGGCCTCAAGCCTTACAACGAGAGACGATCATTTGACCCTCATGGTGTCTACGCTGGCCGACTTGAGAAAAACTATGCTCATATATCCGCCCTTGAAGATTTTTGGGCTAATTGTACAAATGAGTTCGAGGTGCGGAGGCGTAGTTACAGTAGGCTTACTCTTCACCAGATGAAAGATTGCTTAAATGAAGACATAGAAGGGTTATTAGATGATGACGAGGATGTGCTTCTCTTGATGTATGCTTAGAAGCGAATTGGAGATCAACCCCTTCCTCAAGTTAATTGGGCTAATAAAGAGTCCCTCTCGGTTGAAGACAGGACAAGACAAGTCCTTGAACATAGCAAGGTTTTCCTAATCCTTAAGAGGAAAAACTCCATTCCAGTAGCAGAGCCGCCAAGGACAATTCCCTCTTCTTCCAGAGCACAGTCAAAAGGGAAGGGCATAAATCAGTCTCAAGAAGGAGTCAAAGGTAGTAGATCAAATAAAAATGTAAGAAGAAGGTTAGACTTCTTAGGCATAGTCATACAGGAGCAACCTACAGTTGTAACAGAAGCTCTTCCCGACGAGCCCGTACCTCAAAAAGTAGAGGAACCGCCTTTAGCACATGACTCCATACCACTGACAGGGTCTTCACCAATCCACATTGACCTTGATATTGAAGATGATGAAGAAATTGCGATTGTACCTCCTAAGGAAGTTAGTAAAGATACTACCGTGTCTTGGCTTGAGAACTCCTTGGGAAGGGTAAAAAGAAGACCTTCATATCAGGTGAATTTTGATGACCTTGATAACATCTATCAGGAACCTCCTAAGAAGAAAGCAAAGAAGCAAGTTCACTTTGATAGGAATCCTGATAACGAGATAGTCATGGAGACTGCATTACCCCTAGAGGACAAGAACAGGGATGAGGTGAATATGGATGACTTCGTGATGGTCAAGGCTAATCTTGGTAGAAATACCAGACATGCAGATGTGAGTCTATTCAGAGTTGTGTCTGAAGTCTTCAGGAAAGAGTGCTCAAGGATGGAGAGGACAAGGTAGCCCTCAAGGCTGTAATACAACAGCTCAGGCTTTATATTTCTAACCTTGTCCATGGTTCTTCACAAGCTACCCAGCTGCTGCCCCAGGTATTAGAGACACCAACTGATCATCATCAATTGAGACAGCTGGTCATTTGTGGGAAAGAAACTTAGGAGTGGATCGAGAGTTTCATTATCAGAGGAAAGGAGATCTTGGCACGGATGTTTCAGTTGAGGGAAAACGCTCATGAGCTACGTCAAGGTATCCAAGGGTTTGAACAAACAGTGGCTAAAGTAAAACCAAGGCATGAAATCATCATTGTTGATTTAGATACAGCCTATGGTTCAGCAGTTTCAAAAGAACACAAGAGGCAGATCCTTGCTTGGAGAGAGCGTCATGTTTTCAAAGTTAAAACTTACGAGAGGACATCCGAAGAGTTTATTGCCTACAGACAAAGGGTGATCGAAGCTCTTCTTTTCATTAGTGAGTTTGTCACAGAGATTCCTTCTCGATATAGTCTTGAAGATGGTTCCTACATCGGGCTTGATGAAGTGCAAACTCAATTTCAGAGTGTTGTTCGCAGCTATGATGGCAGCAATATAGTTGGCGGGAGGATGAGTCATATTTCGCTGATGTCAGCAAAGTTTGAAAAGGTGGCCAATGAGGTCGAAGATTTCCTGAGATCTGTTGCAGATGGTGAAGATATTCTAGAAAAGTGGTGTTTTGCTATTGATGGCATAGATGCACCAAACTGGGACAATTTCTAATTTTCTAGCGGATGTGATCGAGCTTTAAAGTAGCTTTCTTCCAGAAGCTTTCTTCCCGCTTTCTTTCTATTTTTGGAATAATTCTTATCCATTCTTTGATAAGAGAAAAAAGATAAATGTAATAGTTGGTGTTTCCCGCTTTTTTTGCTTTCTTAGGTGTTAGATGTTATCTTCTTTCTAGATTTAGAAATAAAAGTGTCTGTTGAGCAAGCCCTCGATTGTGAAAGCAAGGAGATTTTAGGGTTCCCTACTCCTCTGCTTGCCTATAAATAAGAGTCTTTGCTCATTAGTTTTCTTTGACCATGCTAGTGATAACAAAACGCTGAGCCTATTGTGCCTTCTATTTTCTATTCAAGTGTTCAATTGTTTTATGATAGCAAATTGTTGAGTCTCTTTTAGCCAACAAGGAGTTATTATAGTTGTTCCTATTGCGTAAGAAGAAGATTGCAAGCCTCTTTAGCTGCAATTTCTTGTTCCAAGCATGTTAGAAGTAGATTTTGTTCCAGAAGTTTGAGAAATAAAATCATGAGCCTCCTTTGCCTTGGTATAACATCTCATATTTCCGTTATTTGTGTTCTGCTTTTATGATCTTGATTTCAACTTACATTGAAGTGTGTAGATGTTTGTTGAGAAAGAGTTTATTGAAGCACTTTGTCAGAGAATCAACCTTGTTTATTTCTAGTTTCTCTTGCTCTGCAAATTACTTGAGAAGTTAGAAACGTCTTTAGCTTAAGTTAGTCATAGTTGAAGTTCTTAAAACATAAAATCTCAGCTGTGACGTTTGTGTTTAATAAACCTTGTGCTCTAGCTGATAAAAAAAATAGGCAACTTAGTTTTTAGTTTACTTTCTTTCAACACCATTAGCAAGAGGGAGCTTCCCCTCCTAATTTGAAGAGCAGTTTTACTATGCATAGCTGTCTGTTTCAAATACGCATTCCAGAGGTGCGAATTTAAATGCCAACACCCTAAAAAAAAATTAAAGCTAAACTAACCAAAACTTTGATTTTAGTATTAATAACACCCTTTCAAACCATAATCATCATCTCGTCATGCAATAGAATAGCTTAGAAAGCCACTATTAAATGCAAACACAATATACAATAGGAGGATTCTTGCTACATTTCAATTGGCCATTTAACTCACAAGACGAGGAAAATCATAACTGCCACAAAAATAATCATTCTCCAAAGTTCTAGCCAAACATTATGTGGATATATGTTGAGATGATAACATTTTTAGTCTTCTAATGCACAATCCATAAAGTATTAAATTCATAGTAAAACTCAAAACATAATTATGTGGGTCAATAGGTCCTTTTGTGCATTAACTTTTTGTTAGGGAAGACTCAAACACTTGAACAAACTATCCTATAACTATTAGCACATATCATTTTGATTGACATAAAATTCACATTAATATGAGCTTAATGTAATATGTAACCACTAGCCATGAATCATATAATACTTGGGCCACTAACTACTACACCAATATTCTTAATTGAACACTTCATCACATCCTCATCAAGCCATATCATTCAAAGCTTGGCCTTGGTTGTGTCATAAATAAATGGTTATGTACATGATAATCTCGAAACATTAATGCCAAAGTTTTGATGTTTGTAATCAATAACATCCTTTAAGAGCATAATCGATCTCTTGATGTAGTAGAATGGCTTAAAAAGCCATTAATTTAATACAAACAACACCATAGTATACTAGTGTACAAGAGGATTCTTGCTACACATCAATTGGACCTTTTTTAAATGAATAGGTGTCTTTATTACTAATTATAAAACAACATTACACATTTAAAAAAAAGGGTAGTTGGAAAAAACTCAACCCTAAAGTCCATGTGGGAAAAACCGAAACAAAACAAACAGCCATGAAATCAAGGAGAAAATCTCTTGGAATATGTATACAGGTGGCCTTTTGTGATCAAGTATGTTCAGACAGGCTCGGCTGATATATTTGGAGAAAACAATTTACTTTTACAAGTCAGACTGGACCATCCAAGATGTCCAGTGCCTGCTTTCATCTTTCATTTGCATTAAGACTAGCAACAAACTTTCAGGTAACCATCTTCAGTACCAACAAGGAATAGTCGTGAAAAAGGAAGAACATTTATGGTCGAAATGGCTGACAAGTTCTTCATTCCACGGTCTGCTGAATACAACTTCTGTGGCAAAATGCGTTGCTGTTGTTGCTGCTAGATTAAACAGGATAGACAATCAAAAGTTAATTTCTTTGAGAGTTAGAAGCAATGACTAAAAAATTAAAAATCAATATGACGGATAAGATATTAAGGAAATTCTGACAGAAAAATACTTAAGCTTATAATAGAACATTCTAAAAGATACACAACATGCGTATTGGTGTAAATAATCAGGAAGACTAAAGATCACAGCTCATATTGCTCTGAATCAATCAGTTTAAGATGAAATTGTTATGCTGCAGTGTTTGTAGCCAAGCGTGAATAAACCATGAGTTCACATAACGTTTAGTTGCTTTTTGCTTGGAAATTGAAAGCTAAACAGACTAGAGAAAAGGTTTAAGCAACTCACGTTCGAAGTGAACTCGTAACAGAAACACAGAGGATGTCACGTCCTTTTTAACTTCTATAAAAACCTCTTCTCCTCCATTGGTACTAATGAAGAAATTGAGGAAAAGAGAAAAAGCTCCGCCCAAAAAGATTTGAGTAAGTAATGCCTAAAAATGGAAGGTAACATCACAAGAGAAGATAAGAGTCTCCGGAGTGGAATGGCTTACTAGTAGAGTTCTACAAAGTCAATAAGGAATATATAATTCAACATTTCTCCAGTTGTACAGAGAAGCTCATGGAGTGGGACATTACGGGATCACATGAGCAAAGGAATAGTTAAACGATACCTCAAGAAGGGCTCAAATGTCCATAAAAGCTTAGCAAGAATTTTGTCTTATAAGCTAAATAGAGTCTCCCCTTAATTGTTTTGAGACCCAAATTAGCTTTTAGAAGGAAGATGTATCTTAGACAATGTAACTAGCAAGTGGTAAGGTATGCACAAGCTAAGGCAACTGGACAGCTAGGCATGGCTTTGATAGATTTTGAGAAAGCCTGTGATAGAATTCAATGGAGTTTTATCTAAGTTACCGGTCCAGGTTTGGGTTCAAGGGTTGGGTTCGCCGGTTCTATCAAAAAAAATTTGGAGGTTGGGTTCATTAATACAAAAACATACAAAAATAATAAATATATACATATTTATAGCCGGAAATCAAGAATATTAGATGTAAGATATATTTTTAATATTTTTAATGTATAATAATATTTATTACTTATTAGCCTTATAAATAATAAAATATTAATAATGTATAATATTATAATATCACAATAAAATTATAAAAGAAAGTTAATATTAAATTGCTAATAAATAATAAAGTTAATATATAATAAAATTAATATGTATAAACTTAATAGTTAATGCAAATCCATAGGCATCTTCAACCTTCAAAATCGCTTCGGAAACCAAACTATGGGGTGAGCATGAATTATTTTTTACAAGATAAGTCGCAGCCTCCACAGCTCCCTCTCCATTGCAAGATTGTACGTTCTAAAAGAATAATCACATAATTCTAAGGAGGGAAGACTATGGGTCCAAATCTGATCAATTTTATGTTTCAAATCAAGCATGAAAAATACACGAGGATCTAAACTATAGAATCGAAGTCACAAAATTGAGATTTCCCTGCGATGTTGCATAGCATTTTTCAGGTTAGCTTTGAAGGCTTATGGAGTTTTAGGCAGAATGGGATCCATTTGATGCATCTTAGAGTTGAAATTCGTTCAGATAGCAAAAAAAATGATCACTGAGGCCTCTTCCATGCTAAATGTCCAGCTTTTTCTATTATTTGAGTCAAATGAGTGCTCTAACTTCAAGCCACCCCTTGTCATATTTTGTTCTTCACAAGCTGTATCCTGTATGTTGCTACTAAAGAGTGATGTATATTTTTGTTCTTCATGAAGGTGGTCATTTCTAGGTCCTCGATCCAACTTTACCTCTTTCTTACTTTCAACATTTTCCTCACTATGCATTTTCAGCTAATGCATGTCCTAACTCGGCTTCCTTAGTTTCTTCCATATACATTTCTTCTACCATGGGCCTCCAAAGGCATGCAAATGCATTTGTGGACCAATTAGAAACCTGACTTCTAGACAATCCTGCCTACTTTGCTAATATAATTTCATTAAGATCTTTGGGATACAAATGAAGAAAACACCTAAACAACCAAGCTTGTAAAACAAAAACTGATCACTCTAGCAGACCTCTTTGTGGTCTCCATGCATTTTAATGAATCATACCTACTAGTTGAAGAGTTCATTGTTGTTGCAGCTGCTGATCCATGAACTGCAGATGAGAAGCTTGACCTTTTTATGACTTGCATGAGATGGTGTACCTAGCTGTTCTATACTCTAAAGCTTTGTCGACTAGCACTTGCCTCTTTTTTGGAGACCATGTTGGGGTTCTATTGTATCTATTTTTTGTAGCATGTTCCCACATTGAATGCTTACCTTGTAATAACATGGCATCAAACTGGTGCAACAAATCTTTACTACTATCTTCCTTACGTTTTGAATGGTAATCCAATAGGCAATCAAAGTGTTTACCTTCCATTTATGAAAGACTTGTTGATCCAAATCATTTTGTGAATTCGGAGGACAATACTCAGCAAGGTGCTGGTAGTATTGTAAAACATAATAGACAAAGTGAAAAAGATGAAAAAACATTGTTTTATTCAAAATATGAAAGATATTACAAATTTTGGGAAAGCTCGTGAATGAGATGTATGCCCTGGATCCATACAAATTGGGCAATCCAGTAGGAGAGCTATGTGCCCCGAGTCCATACAAGTTGGGAAATCTCGTAGAATAGATGTATGTTGTTTACTCATTGGGATAACTTTAATGTACTACGAGAGTAAACGAATGAACTTATAGAACATAAGCATGTACAGAATATTCATGAACACATGATGCATAGAATAGGATTTGCATTTGCATTTATTCATTAATTCAACAACAAGTACAAAAGTATAGTGTCAACATCACAGTAGCATTGTTGTCTCCCAATTACAATAAACTCCAGTACATATAGTTAGTGGCAGTGACTGAGAAACTAACCGTCGGGACGCTTCGTAACAACCAAATCACTAATTGGAACTTGGTTTCTCGAAACATGTGATATCAAGTGTATGAATTATTTGCTATTTGACTATAGTTCTATTTAAATACAACCAACTACTGCTGATTACAGCCGACTATGGCCGACTACTGCTACAGCCAACTATGACTATGACCGACTACAACTATGACCAACTACATCATTCCCCCCACAAAATAAGTCATCTTCCAGACAACAGAAAACAAAATCAGGGAATAGAAAGGGAAATTAAGAAGAGGGAGGGTGAGAAAGCACCCCTGGATGTACAGATGATGAAGGGGTCGTCGCCGATTGTTGCTGCTGGAGGCATTGCAGTTTTTGGGTCACTACCAGTTGCCTTTGTCGTGCGAGCTTCACCATCTAGACTGCCTCTGCCAGTTTGGTCTTTGCCTTCTCGAGCTCCTGCCTGTTGCCATCCAACTCCTTGCCCTTCTCCTATAGGTGGTCGTCCTTCTCAGCTAAGATTCGTTGCACCTCAACCATCTGTGTATCCTTCTTTGCCAGTAATCCATCCTTCTCCCCCAACTAGCGATCTTTCTTAGCCAATATTTGCTCCTTCTCAACCAACTTCTCCACGAGGGCTCGCTCGACGGCCATCTCTTGAGCCAACTGCTCTTGTGACTTTTGAATGTAGTCCGCCAACTCTTGCTTGGTAGTCTCGGTCATCTGCATAAACACCAAGATCCTCTTTGCCTCATGTACCACTGAGGGACCATGTCCCATGTCTGGTTGTTGTCCAATTGCACTGACTTCGTACATAATTCTCGCCATTTGCAATTCACTTAGGTACCTCTAGACCGTACCACGTAGGGTCATCGACATCTGGCTCACTAATCTCAATGCGCACTTCATTGGATTCATCACTAGACACCTCTCCTAACTCTTTTGGATGTGTTGGGCGTGAGGCTGGTTGCACTGCGATTTTGCGATTCAAATAAGTTTAATGGGGGTCTGGGGGCATTCAAGGGGTAGCGCCTCTTGCGGGGGTATGAGGGCAATGCCCCCAACAGGGTCAATGAGCAGCACTCCTTGCGAGGGTCTGGGGGCAGTGTCCCCAGGGGGGTCTGGGGCAACACTCCCTATCGCGATACAAGGCAGGGTCGAGGGGCGGAGCCCCCATCGCCAAGGCCAATTTAAGACTTCTGAAACCACACATAACTCCATTTGGCACCTCATTTTCATGAATTTTTAAGAGACAACACACAATGTTGATAGAGCCAAAAATTAGAGATTTTCCACTATTTAACTGATGTATGATCCAATGCCTCCTTTTCACAACTTTCTTCAGCCATACTATGCAAATGTTGGACTTCTTTCTCCACCATATGGTAGACTTCTCTCTTAGATGTGGTTGTACATACTGTGACACTTCTCTTGGCCATATGTTCTTACTTTTTTCTACTTCTAATCTCGTGTTGATTCCATACCCTTTGTTCTACTGTTTGTACCTTACCCCGTACGACCTCCCAACATCTTCACTCCTTATAGTACTCCTTTCTCTGTACGACTTCCGCCCTTCACTCCTCCGTACGATGCCAGTCGTACGATGTACAACTTTCACTTCCACCACTGTCGAGGTTTGCTTTTGACGTACAAACTCATTTCCACACTTCCGTATGGATTCCTCTAAGTGTTGCACGAGTTCCTGTCTTTCCCATATGCTCAAGATGCTACTC
>VDFB02259923.1:0-13718 GCA_007258455.2 Sequoia sempervirens
AAAAGGATGAGTGATCTCTACAAACATGTTTCCCAAAGAAGTGTTTGGAATTAACCTTGAAGTATTTTTAGGTTTCTTTGGTTGATGTGTCCTTTGGAGAAAAATGGCCACAACATCTTTTTTAGTGACATTTAATTCTACTACTTTCCTTTTCTGAACAAGGTTTGTTGTAACTAAGAGGTTTGCGTGCTATGAGGTGTATTTGATGTATTTTCAATGATGTGAGGGGAAAACAATATTTCTCTATTGAGACGAGTATTGAAAGATGATATGTCAAGAGAGGAGGAGAGTGATGGATTAGAGTTGATAGGAGGATATTGAGATATATGAGGAGGTGATGGATTTTGTGTAGAATGAAAGGGTGAAGATGAGTCACTCAATTGTGAAGGGAAAGATGATATATTGACCACATCCTCACCACTGACATCTTCTCGAATTGTCTCCATTATTTCTCTTTCTTTATCCTTCGTATTTTTCTTTTTGGAGAATCTTAACAAGTCTTCTCCCAATCTTTTATGGGTGGTTCTTCATCCCTAAACCCTACCTCTATCACGCTTCCTCACCTTCCTTATAGCTACTTGAATTCTCTCCTAAACTAAGCCTAGTTGTGGTAGTTTCAACTATAATAGCCTATGCTCTCTCCACCACCACCTATATGCTAGAATCTCCCTTGCATCCACAAAATTTTCTTTATCATCCCAATCCTCTCTATATCCCTTGATATCTCTCCTCTACTACAGTCTATCAATCAAATCCCCCCACAATCCTACCTTCTTGGCCACCCATGCAAATACATGTGGCCCTACTAGTACATCTTGATGTAATCCAAATAGGTGTTGCACTTAGTCTAGTTGGTATCACTCTATAATATATGTGTATCTCCCAATAATATAACACTCTATCTTAAGAAAATCATAGATATCTTGCATCATTTGGCCACCCCTTCACCTCCCTCTATGGCATCCCTATAATATCCCCTTCTATAGGTCATCTAATACCCACTACTAGTACTCCATATCACCTATCTTTATATGCCTCACAATCCTCTCCCAACCAAACATTTAGGGCTCACCAAAGTCTACCTCTACTTTGTCTCTAATGGGTTGTATCTCTATAATGTGCTCCCACACCCACACCTTTAGTAATGTTACATGCCCAATGATATGTCCATCTCTATATGCCACAAAGTGCAAGTCCTTATATAGGTGTGTCAACATACATACCCCCTTACAAATCTCTAGTCGTGCTCCACCATGTCAACTGTGTAGTCTACTAGACTGATTAAAAATGACTACTCACTCTTATTAGGAAACACAATGATATTGATAAGAGTCACCATTACTGGGGGAAGTTATTATACCCCCCCTACATCCATTGAGGTCTAGCACCCTACCTCTCCTAAAAAATTCTACTCTCCCAAATAACTATGTCAATGTAGTGTTCACATCTATGGCTAAGTTGTACATCAGTCAAGTTGAGATTGGTACTCGTAGGATCCTTGAAATTTCCTCAAGAGCCACTGTCATCTCCCTTGTCAAAAGATGGAATGTGCTCACCTTCAACAGTCGTCACTCTGCTAAATCTATCAACATGGCTCAATGTGCTCAAATTGTAGGCATCCTAATAAAATACTCTAGTTTTTAGGCTCGTAGAATCACCCACTTTGCCTCCCTAAAACCTTCCATCAAGGTCAACACTTTTGATTGCCTCTCACATGTCTCCAACAACCTCAATCACTCATGTACATCATTTCGCAACACCCACTAACCATCATTAATCTACTAAGGTCCTATTTATTTACATGCATCCACATTTCCCCTTACCCCTCTTTCCTAATAGATGTGATCACAGATTTACCCCATGCATTTTTTGAGTACCTCATGTAGCTACTATTTTCCCTTTTCCCATATTTTGTGCAATCACTACTTGATTATAAGTCATCACCACACTTTCCTACAATCGTTGTCTAATGTGATCACTGCAATTCTACAAATACTACACTTTTACACATCTATTGCACTTTTCATGAAGCCATTGATTCACTTTGCAATTCTGTCACAACCCCTTATGGAGTCACCTTGACCCTTGATGCATACAGTATAATGTGAATTTACCACTTTAGTTTTTGTGTCATCTATCCCTAAACAAACCTTATTTATGATCCACTAATGCAATAAATGACCAAGTTAGGAGAAATTGTCACTATCCCTCACTCTATCTGACATCTATAACACCTCACTCATTCTACCTGATGCTCATTAACTATAACATTTTTCCATATTTTCTCTGCTCTTCTTCTCTCCTCTCAAAATCACTATTGACTAGGGTGAAAATGAATAGTTTTCACCCCAACCCTATTTATTCACCTCCTTTTAATGTTTCTACTCTTATTTCTTCCTCCCATCTATTTTTTCTCTATTTTCTTTCATTCATCCTCGTTTTTACTTATTTATCCATTTTTTCCTTCCATTTTCTTCTTTTGAGGCTACTTGAGCCATTTTTCACTTTCCTACCCTATTAAAGGGGCGTCACCCTTGTAAAATATTTCACTTATTTTTTCTACAGTAGGGCATCTTATTATCCCCTTAATTCTTTAAGTTTCCAATATTTTATTTTTCTTTGAGATAATGTTATTTTAATGCCATTTCAAAGATGGGTAAAATGTAGATAGCTAAATTGATACTTTTTTAGTTCTAACTATTTCTTCCATAATTGATCTTTTAAATTTGATCAATTGCCCTATTTCTAATATATTCATTAATTAAATAATATTTTTATAATTTAATTAAAATTTCCCATAGCTCTGTCAATCTCATTCCTCATCTAAAATAATTTTTCAAATTCACTTCTAAGGTAAGTCTTGGTAAATATTTACCTAGAACTTTATCCCCTTTCTTCCCAAATTAAATAAATATGCTTATTTATTTAATTTTCTATTTTTTTACTTTTCATTATATATCCTAACCCTCATCTACAACCTAATCTTTATATACTCATTTACACATGGTTTTATCAATGATTAATTAAGGTTTGACTCACCCAAGTTTCCAAGAGGATTACTTGTTATAGCATGAATATACTTATACATGTGACAAGTTTTAATTGAGGGTACGACCAAATCTTCTATTGCTAATCTTAATTTTTTCCTATGTACTTGAGGCATGGGGTAAATCTCCCATTTTGAATAAATTTGTTTTAAATTACCCATGTCCTTAGAGCATAGAATACTCCAAAATATAACCTTTTAAAAATTCTTCCAAAGGTATCTTACATGGTACTCCATTAAATCTATGGCATCCACTTTCCTACAAGCCGAATCTCCACCATTGATCCTCCTACAATCTTGGAGCCTCCCTTTCCAACCAATATATATTAGCCACTTGTCCATCCCTCCTTCATTGAGAGGTATAATGCATTTGTTTAATGCACAAGACAACTAAGAGGGGGGTGAATCATTTGTACCTTAAAACTTCAAAACCCTCACAAACATTCAGATCCACATCAAATCAATTTACCCTTAATCTGTTAGAATGATTAATCATGAATGAAGATAACAGAAACAAAACCAAAGCAACACCATACATAATGAAACACTAGATTTACATGGAAAACACAAGATGGGAAAAACCACAGTGAGGATTAGCTCACAATATAAATTAATATCAACATCGATTACAAAGGGCTCATTCTCGGAGGGCTCACTACCCAAAAGAAAGAAAGGCTCACTGCCAGAAAAGAAAAGAAGATAGAGAAGAGTGTTACAATGAGAAATCCATCTCAATGCAACAAAGAATTCCACCATAGCATTACCAACACCTCTGCAGTCTTACTGAAGATTGTAGACACCTTCTGCTCACTACATCCAGTAATCTAACACATGAAAGCTCACACTGCACTTAACAAACTTGCACCTCAAAACTCTACAGTTCACATCATTTGCATCACTCACATCTATCTTATCATCCCTCAACAACTCAACACATATTTATACCATCTTCAACCTTGAAAACATTCTCTAAGGTCAACTATGCACCTCAATCGTGCAAACTCAAATTAGGTCGGCACCAAAAAATTCCTATGGTGGAAAGGAATGAAGGTGAAACACAACACACCTTAGCTAGGACCTAAATCCACTCATACACATCACGCCACGCTTCCACAAACACTAAAGCAATTCCGCAATTAGTAAACACCCAAGGTCAATCAAACTTATGTTAACAACATTAAACAATTAAGTACACAATTCCTCAAAACCAAAGATGACTCACAAAAAACACACCACACTTGACCACGATCTAGAATATTCCACAAACACCCTAAAATCCAATAAATTCCTTCACAAAAACTTTCACTTGAAGAATGTACACACCTAGTACAGTCAAATAATTCTATCACACACTACAACTCAAGAAACTCACTTTTGAAGCACCAAACTACAAAGCCTTTGACTATAGAAAGATACAAACACTATCAACACCCTTCCATATCTACAGTACCTAAAACCACTATGTGAAGAAATGTGGAGTAATAACATTTCTACTAGACACCTCTGCAATACACAGTTCACACATTGGTGAACATAACTTCCTCTACCTAGCGATCCAGCACACCAAATTATGAATGCAACACCTTTGAACACCTTTGATCAACATATCCAAACCACACAAGAAGATCTTCAACATAGAAGAAATTCAACCAAACCAAAACGCTACTTTGCAACATATAACACCATTGCAACACATTGTTTCCTCTTTTTATTCAAATTTTCTCAAAAGCACTCGGAAACCAAGCACCAGAGACACATCTTCAATACTTCCTATTGATGTAATTAATTATTTAATTACACTTACATAAGTTTACTTAGGCATTTAATTTAATTATGTTCCTAGGTATCATTTACTAGGTGATAGGTTCACATGTTTGCTTAGGATATAAGATTCCTTCTAGAAGTCTTATGTAGACTTCACATTATCCTAGATAGTTAGTTAGTTTTCACATGTTATGATTATGAAACATGTCAACATCATATTACATACTACATATCAACCTTTCCTATTTATACAAGGCACTTGCACATTGTTTTTCATCTCACGAATAGAATCTCATTGCATGCTCATGTTGCAACACTTTCTCTTGTGGGTGGCATACATCTTGGTTAAGATCCTTTAAATACTACAGCTTCATAGGGTTATTATGCATTCATATTTTCTCCATGGTATCTCATCACCACCAAGCCAGCTACAACATAGCAACTCAACCATACATCCATAAAACGAGGCTTATCAAAGAAACACTAAAGGTTGACACTAGTAGCTTACTAATGACAACATAGTTAAACTAATCAAATCATCATCAGAGACAACATCAACTCAATACCAACTGCTCAAACTCTTGCAACAATCTCCTACTCATACAGTTGATAGCAATGACAACACCAAAGCTTGTTGACATCAATGACAACACCAACTACACATACTTGCAACAAAATTTTGAGCCCTTGATCTTCCCCTTGCATCCTAGGCCCCCATTGGACTATCCAAAAGTTTATAAATTGGATCCCACTTAATCATTTACAACAATATTTTGAATGCAATATTATGATGTTGAATTGAGAACTAACACCAATTAGAAATTTTGTAAAATCCACTATAATTAGTGTAACTAGGAGGTTTAATATGAGTGTTATTATATTCTTGTATTATTTTTGATCTCTTATATGCCTAATATTGAATGTATTTTTTATTATGATTAAGAAATTTAACTTTTTTTAGGTTGTTCATTTGTAGTCACTTTCACTTACACAACTTTTTATATCCAAATAAATGGAAGGAAAGGGTTAGAATATATAGACTCTAGGATTCCAAATCTATGAGGATGAAAAAGAGGCAAAAAATAGGAAAAAATAAGGGATTCCTTCAACTAAATTTACAAATATATGAGGATAAGAAAAAGTAGAATACCATGAAAGAAAGAGAATGTGTGCAACTCATTATCCTTTCATATGAAGAAAAAATAAATTACCTAACTAAACTTAATAAACAAGTACAATATCATACTTAGGATAAAACATCTATCCAAGGTGAATAAAATATCAAACTTTAACAAAGAATAAATATTCAAGAGAAAAACTTAAAATGGAGGATTTTAAATTTAATACCCTAGTTATTATTTGATACCATAGGGTTTTCAAATTCTTGGTAATCTCTATGTTTGGATGAAGAGTGGTGCTTTAGGTGTACTTCACAATTACAGGTATAGACTATAGGAAAACATGGGTTGTGAATAGGCTTGGGCTATGAAGAAGGAGTGTATTGTACAATAGTAAAGTACTTTCATTCAACTGAGAACCCTTTGAACCCCTATATAATCCTTTTTACAAGCTCCACTACATTTCAAGCCATTTTTAGGGTCATTTGATTTTTTTGGGTCACATAAGACCTATTGAAACTAGTAAAATTTTAATTTTAAAACTTTCAATAGTTAAATCAATGTTTCATGAAGGTTGGCATAACCAATGTGCCTAGAAATTAGTCAAAAACTATTTTCATGACCAAATGTTTCCTTCAAGATTTATCCCTACTTTCATACTAATGACCCTTAGAAATTTCTATAAAATTACCTTTGTTGGGAGCTAGTGGAATGCTCAAAACACCTTTATTGACCAATGATTGGCGCATCATATTCATTAGTGAATAATGATCTTCATGGAACTCTTTCAATGGCTAACCCAAATTCTCCAAGACTATTTACAATATCTAATCAATTTTCAACTTGGTTCTTGGAACCATCCAATCAATTGATCATATGTTTCAAGAAACTTACAAATTTATAAACTTTTAGACCGAGTTAAAATGAAAACTTGTCTACTTAACTTTCTTTAGTTAATGGATTAGAATTGACTCAAAATGAGAAGTTCAATTTTGAGGTTAACACGTTCATATGAGACTCAACAAACTTGATATGATAGTTAGGGAAATGAATTAATGGCACATGCCATTTAACAAGTATGAAAATCTTTAAAAATTTGAATTAAAAAATAACGATAATAATGTACAAGATAATTCACAAGAGTAATTTTTTTATTAGAGAGTTTTTTTTTATAGTGTGGAAGCCTTGTGTGAGAGAATAATATCATATATTTTAGAGGATCAAACTATATAATTAAATATTTTTATGTAACCATGCATATTTTTTTCAACTATATAAAGTATCTAAGGAATAACTGTTGGCATTGGTTGTCATTGATGTCAACACTTGGTGAGTTTGTTGGCATTGGTTGTCAACACTTGGGGATATTTGTGAGATTATTGTTTGACATGGCTTATCATTGGTGTTTGTGTCTACACTCAGCTTGGGTTGTCATTGGTGCTTTTAGTTGTATGTTGTTGATACTCTATGATGATTGGTTGGAATTGGTTGTATGTCATGCCTTTGATGTTTTTGATGTTCGAGGTTGGTTGTCATGCCTTGTTTGATATCTAGTAAAGTTGTATTATGTATGGTTGTTGTTAGAAGAGATGATATCATGATGATATATTAAGGTGAGGATTAGAAGCATTAAGATGAGGATTAGAAGTAATGTTGATGGTGGAGAGATGTTGTTGATGGTCCCCAGTATGTTGTATGCTCTCTCCTACTGTTCCTAAGGACACATGTCTTGTTGCAAGGAAGTTCTGGTCTCCACAAGTTGGTGAAAGTGTATGTTTCAAGAAGATGCTTTGAAGGTTGTTTGGGAGAATGATTTTCATTCCTCCATTGGTGAAGATTTGATTTTGTGGTTTGGTATTTAGTGTTTGTGTTATATGAATGTTGCACTCCTATTTTTTCTAGTCACCAGTATTGTTGAGGAGGTTTCTTGTAATTGCAATGAGTTGGTATTTTTTTTCGATTGTCCAGACTAGCCCAAAAAATGATTCACTTTTCTTCGCATTGATGTTTCTACTCATGTGGCTTGGTGTGCATGCTCTATGTGCTTGTGCAGTGTCTCAGTTTAGTTTTCATGTAATGGTGTTTTCCACAAGTTGGTTTGGTAGTGTTCTATCTCTTGGCGGTATCTTCGATGTTTTTGGGATGAAGTATTTTGTTTTTGTTTGGGTTGTGATGGTTGTTTGTGGCATAATAGTGTGAAAGAATTGTTTGGAAGTGTTGTTCGATTTTCATGGAACATCTCTATGTGGTCTGCACATCATTGGTTGATCTCTTTGGTACCGCATATTGTGTTGAGTTGGTTTTTTGGGAAATTTGTGGATATCTGGTCGACGGGGCTTGTTATCTTACTTGCATCATGTGCTTGGGGGTCTGCGCAAGCATATGAAGTTGTGTTAAGATGTATTTGGGTCTTGACCCATCTTGTTGAGAACCGCATTGAGTAAATTTAGTTGCAAGTGTTTTTTTGGGCCAACTGGTATTGTGCCACACATTTTATCTACACATTTCCTTGTTGCTTACTTGGGTTGATGTGTGCCAATGAGTGAGTTGTTTGGGATCACATTGGAAGATGTAATAATATTCTTTTAATATCCCCTATGTTATGGATTGACCCCACATTCTTTGTTTCTTTGTGGGCTAACTTTTTGAAAACATTGTTTGTATTCTTTATGTCCGACCTAATTAATGTTTTGAGATTTTGTGAAGGATATAGATGCAAGAACATTTTGGTTTCAATATTTTTGAGAGAGTGGATATGTGCAAAGATGAATTGAAGTAGTGAGTTGTGAAAAGAAAGGGAAATGAGCTTTAATGCCTCAGTCAACAGAGTTTATTATTGATAAATTTTGTAATTCTAAATCTGCATATATCTTGCTTTGAGATAGTGAATCTCATTAGGTCCTTGTAATTTTTATCTTTCCATGGGGTTGTGTGCCTTAGTATTGAAATTATCTTGTATCTTGCCCTAAGTTTGTACACCTTAGCCTGCAATTCCATAGGCAATGAGCCTTAAAATTATAATTTTGTTAGCAGTGAGCTTCTATATTGAGAGATTCCTCTCTATGGTTTTTCCCTTCTTGGTTTTTCCACATAAATCTAGTGTTGTCTTGTGTATGTGTGTTCATTGCCTTATCTTTCATTGCTATTGATTAGATTAAGTGTTTCTAATCTATGAATGAGTTGTTGATCTCGCTAAGAGTCTGAATTTTTATATTGTTGAAGGGTTTATGATCTGAAATGGTTTAAGTTTTTGAAGATATTGATTCACCCCCCTCTTAGTATTTGGGTGTGTTCAAAAATTGGTATCAAAGCCAAGTTCCTTTGAAGAAGTTCCTCTGAAGTAAACATGTCCTAGATTTACCCACACATTAAGCATCTGAACAAAGATGTTTCCTTAAACAACTTCTTGTACCTGTGTAAAGTTTTCCTTTGCAATATCAAATTGACCCCTTTTAGCTAGCACAATGGCTACCCCATTTGCAGCATAAACATTTCCTAGTCTTTGTGCCAACACTTTACAATGGCTGCCCCATTTGCAGCATAAACATTTTCACTGCAAGCGCAAATTGTCCTTGTCAAAGTAAACATGTGCTAGATTTACCCACACATCAAGCATCTGAATAAAGATGTTTCCTGTAGCAGCTTCTTGTATCCGTGTAAAAATTTCCTTTGCAATATCAAATTGACCCCTTTTAGCTAGCACAATGGTTGCCCCATTTGCAGCATAAACATTTCTTGGTCTTTATGCCAACACTTAAGTGGCCCCTTTTATGACATTAAGATCATCTTGATTTATTATTATACTCCTATTTTCCAAGAGAAAAATCCCCAAGGCCCATGGGAAATGAATGATGTGCATTTTTCAACTTGGTTTCATTTCGAAAAGGGGACATTACATTGTACAAGATTTGTTTAACATCAGAATAATTTAATCCACCTATTTGGGACTGTAAAATAAAAATAGATGAATTAATCTATTTTCAACTATAGGTTCTTTTAATCTAGAATCTGATAGAAAGATAAAGCATAATACATTGAAGGACACATAAAATTTTCTAAAATAAAGACTAAAATAGGTTTCCCATAAAAAATAAGAAAGAGTAAAAATGAAAAGATAACATATAGATGATTCATTTGAGGTTTTTGATAAGATCTCATTTAACTATGTCAAATGGATTTGGAAGGGACAAATCATATTTGATTGACTAAAATTTTGAGGTAGCTTATCCATTGTCATTGTATGCATCATCTTCTCTTGGAATCTATTTCTACAATGTACCAAGCCTAGAATTGATTGGGGATGCACTTAAGGTAGATAAAAACTCATAAAATGCTTTATGTATGCTTGGCAACATGGAACTGAAAACAAATTACTAGCTTAAAGCAAAAGAAACAATTAAAGTAGCACGCCAACTTGTCTTGGCTGATGAAGCAAAACAAAAATTTGATGAAGAACGAAGGATTCAAATGGAAAGGAAAAAGCAAGAGGAAGAACTTTGATAGGTGATGCAACAAGAGGAGCAATTTGAACATGTGAAGGAATTATGGAAGAGTAAGTGTAAGGATAGGGATGATGATGATGATGAGGTCGGTCAGTCTAAGAAGAAACAAAAGAAGTAAAAGAAGAAAAAGAAGAAGGATAAGGACCACGAGGCTTATGATTCTTATATGGAGGAACCTAATGTTGCCATGGAAAATAAGGAAAATTATGAGTGATAAGGTACAAGATTATTTAGAAAATCCTAAAGATCTTCTTGCAGCTGCAGGTCTAGAAGACTCTAATGATGGCGAGACAAATTCTTCAGTTTCAAAAAAATCACGAATGATACATGCATACTTTGATTTTGAAGATGATGAACCATTGCAAAAATAGAGTTTGAGAGAAGATGATCCATATGATGATGATTTCTAGGCTTCCTAAGCTTTAACCAAACCTAGCTCCTATTTTCCAAGAGAAAAATCCCCAACGCCCATGGGAAATGAATGATGAGAATTTGCATTTCAACAAATTCCAAGAGAAGATGATGCATACAATGACGATGGATAGGCTACCTCAAAATTTTAGTCAATCAAATATGCTTTGTCCCTTCCAAATCCATTTGACATAGTTAAATGAAATCTTATCAAAAACCTCAAATGAATCATCTCTATGTTATATTTTCATTTTTCCTCTTTCTTGTTTGTTATGGACAACCTATTTTAGTATGTTGAAACTCAAATTCTCATCATTCATTTCCCATAGGCCTTGGGGATTTTTGTTTTGGAAAATAGGATCTAGGTTTGGTTAAAGCTCAGGAAGCCTAGACATCATCATCATATGGATCATCTTCTCTCAGACTTTTTTTTTGCAATGGTTCATCATCTTCAAAATCAGAGTATGCATGTCTCCTTTGTGATTTTGTTAAAACTGGAGAATTTGTCTTGCCATCATCAGAGTCTTCTAGACATGCAGCTACAAGGTCTTGGGAATTTTATGCATCATCTTGTGCCTTATCACTCATATAATTTGCCTCATCTTCCATGGAAACATCAGGTTCCTCCATATAAGAATCATAAGCCTTGTGGTCCTTATCCTTCTTCTTTTTCTTCTTTTCCTTCTTTTCCTTCTTTTGTTTCTTCTCAAACTGACCAGCCTCATCATCGTCATCATCCATGTCCTTACGGTTACTCTTCCATAATTCCTTCACACATTCAAATTTCTCCTCTTGTTGCATCACCCACCGAAGTTCTTGCTCTTGCTTTCTCCTTTCCATCTGAATCCTTCGTTCTTCATAAGCTTTTTTTTTTGCTTCATCAGCCAAGACAAGTTGGCATGCTACTTTAATTGTTTCTTTTTCTTTAAGCCAGTCATCCATTTTTAGTTCCATCTTGCCAAGAATACATAAAGAATTTGATGAGTTTTTATCCACCGTAAGTGCATCCCCAATCAATTCTATGCTTGGTACATTGTAGAAACAAATTCCAAGAGAAGATGATGCATACAATGATGATGGATAAGCTACCTCAAAATTTTAGTCAGTCAAATATGCTTTGTCCCTTCCAAATCCATTTGACATAGTTAAATGAGATCTTATCAAAAATCTCAAATGAATCATCTGTATGTTATATTTTCATTTTTCCTCTTTCTTGTTTTTTATGGGCAATCTATTTTAGTCTTTATTTTAGAACATTTTCTATGTCCTTTAATGTATTATGCTTTATCTTTCTATCAAATTCTAGATTAAAATAACCTATAATTGAAAATAGATTAATTCATCTATTTTTATTTTACAATCCCAAATAGGTGGATTAAATTGTTTTGTTGTTAAACAAATTTTGTACAATGTAATGTCCCCTTTTCGAAATGAAACCAAGTTGAAACTCAAATGCTCATTGTTCATTTCCCATGGGCCTTGGGATTTTTCTTTGGTAATAAGAGCTTGTAGGTTTGGTTAAAGCCCCAGAACTTGATATCATCATCATATGATCATCTTCTCTACCTCATTTCTACAATGGTTCATCATCTTCAAAATCAGAGTATGCATGTCTCCTTCGTGATTTTGTTGAAACTGGAGAATTTGTCTTGTCATCATCAGAGTCTTCTAGACCTGCAACTAAAAGAAGATCTTGGGCATTTTCTACATCATCTTGTGCCTTATCGCTCATATAATTTGCCTCATTTTCCATGGCAACATCAAGTTCCTCCATATAATAATCATAAGCCTTGTGTTCCTTATCCTTCTTCTATTTCTTTCTCTTCTTTGTTTTTCTCGCACTTAACCAAAATTCCTCTACTCACCGGCCATCATCCTTTTATCTTACACTTACTCTTCCATAATTCCTTCACACGTTCAAATTGCTCCTCTTGTTGTATCACCCACCGAAGTTCTTCCTCTTGCTTTCTCCTTTCCATCTGAATCCTTCGTTCTTCATCAAATTTTCATTTTGCTTCATCAACCAAGACAAGTTGGCATGTTACTTTAATTGTTTCTTTTGCTTTAAGCCAGTCATCTATTTTCAGTTCCATGTTTCCAAGCGTAGATAAAGTATTTGATGAGTTTTTATCCACCTTAAGTGCATCCCCAATCAATTCTAGGCTTATTTGGATCTCATTCTGAGCTTAAGCCATGGCTGCAAGATGTAGATATACATCCACATAATCGGGAAACTTGAACAATTTTGTCTTCTATAAAAGATTTGATTTCTTAGAAACATGTAGTTGTTCAAACAACCTAGCAAGATTAAATAGTGTTGTGACTTTATCCCATGGTAACTCAAGTGAAACACCACCTTCTTCTACTCAATGGAAGAATTCCATATCCTTAAAGTGTATAGAAAAAACTACAAAATTGGCACTAGGGCTTTTCAAATTCCATTTCCTAATGCCTCCATAAAATTTTGTTGAGCCAACTCTATTTCATCACGCTCAAAATGAAGAACCCCAATGTTGTTTAACAATTCAATGAGTACTTCTTCTCTACTCTTCTTCAGAAGAGACTTTGTTGTCTTAAGAGAATCTAAGGCTACACTGGGGTTTGTCGATATTAATAACTCACTCATATTGATAAATGCATGGGCATCACATGGATCTATGTGAGTTTCCTTTCTTAAAATTTTCAAATCCTTATCTACCTGCCCTTGTTGAGAATATATATGGCCTAACACTTTTAAGCTCTCACAATTCTCAGGGTGGACCTCTAGAATCTTTTCAAAATTTGAGAGAGAACTCTTAAGATCTCCCAGCTTCAATTGAACTTTTCCACAAAATCCTATGGCCTTTGGCTTTCCTTGACTGATGCCATGTAGTAGCA